>CAUYRH010001641.1:0-10402 GCA_963574655.1 Perodicticus potto
GGGAGAATTAGTGCGATATAAAAATAGAAGAATGAAAATTTAGTTTGTTTTTTTCTGACCCAATTGATTGGCTTAATAACACAGTCCTTTTAGAAATTCAGTATTTTTACCTAGTAGAGGAATGGTAGGATTGAATGGCCCGTCTATTTTTAGATCCCTAAGTGTTCTCCTACCATCATTGCAAAAGGACCTTATTAGTTTGCATTCCTGCCAGCAGTACAGAAGGGTTCCCTTTTCTCCACATCCACACTAACATCTCTGGTTTTGGGATTTTGTGATGTGGGCTAAAGTTACTGGAGTTAGATGATATCTCAAAGTAGTTTTGATTTGCATTTCTCTGATGATTAAGGATGGGGAGCATTTTTTCATGTGTCTGTAGGCTGTGCGCCTGTCTTCTTTAGAGAAGTTTCTCTTCAAGTCCTTTGCCCACCCTGAGATGGGATCACTTGTTCTTGTCTTGCTAATATGTTTGAGGTCTCTGTGGATCCTGGGTATTAAACCTTTGTCAGAGACTTAACCTGAAAATATCTTCTCCCATTCTGAGGGCTGTCTGCTTACTTTACTTACTGTGTTCTTGGCTGTGCAGAACCTTTTTAGTTTGATCAGGTCCCAGTAATGTATTTTTGGTTTGGCTTCAATTGGCCAGGGGAGTCCTCCTCATAAAATACTCACCCAGGCCAATTTTTTCAAGTGTTTTCCCTGTACTTTTCTTCTAGTATTTTTATAGTTTCATGTCTTAAGTTTAAATCTTTAATCCAGTGCTAGTCTATCTTAGTTAATGGTAAAAGGTGCGGGTATCAGTCTTCTACAGGTTGCCTGCCAGTTCACCCAGCACCATTTGTTAAATAGGGAGTCTTTTCCCCACTGAATGTTTATAATTGGCTTGTCAAAGATCAAATAATGGTAAGTAGCTGGGTTCATCTTTTGGTTCTCTATTCTGTTCCATACATCTACCTCTCTGTTTTTGTGCCAGTACCATGCTGTTTTGAACACTATCAAATTCCAGAAGACCAAAAATCACATTATAACAAAGATATTTGTACCAGATTGTTTATTGTAGCCCAATTCATAATTGCTGAGTCTTGGAAGAAGTCCAAGTGCCCATCAACCCATGAATGGATTAATAAATTGTAGTACATGTACACCATGGAATATTATTCAGCCTTAAAGAAAGATGGAGAGTTTACCTCTTTCATGTTTACATGGATAGAGCTGGAACATATTCTTCTTAGCAAAGTATCTCAAGAATGGAAGAAAAAGTATCCAATGTACTCAGCCCTACTATGAAACCAATTTATAGCTTTCATGTGAAAGCTATAAGCCAATTATAACCCAAGAATATGGGGAAAGGGGAAAGAGAGGGGAGGGGAAGGAGGAGGATGGGTGGAGAGAGGGTATCAGTGATACCACTCCTATGGTGCATCTTATAAGGGTACACGTGAAATTTACTAAAAGTACAATATAAATATCTTAACATAATTCCTAAGAAAAAGCTGTGAAAGCTATGTTAACCAGTTTGAGGAAAATATTTCAAATTGTATATAAAACCACCACATTGTACCCCATGATTGCATTGATGTACACAGCTATGATTTAATAAAAAAATAAAAATAAAGTGTTTAAATATAAAAAAAAAGAAATGCGGAATTTTTGATACTGTCATTATGACTGCTTATAGAAATGTAAGGTTGAATCACCTAATATTATCAGTCATAATGTCTATTAAAAATGTTTGTTATAATTATTATGTAACATTATTTTTTAGCTGTTGTTTTTGTTGATATAAATGAGTATTCAAAACCCTTCCCCTCATTAAGGAGGAGGGAATGACAGGATAAGTGTGATGCGGCAATATTTTATGAAATGAACATTTTGATTGATCTCCTAAGATCTTTAGGATCACACACAACAATCTGTTTAAAAGTATTTTTAAAATATTGCTTTAAAGATGTAATTGTAGAGTTGATTAAAATAATGTGATTAAATAGTTTGAAAGGAATTTTTTCCTACACATTTCTTCAAAAACAGCATTGGGATATTTATATCTTATTGTCTTTTAAACGTTCATCTACCTACTACATTTTCAGTTTTCATTATGTACGAGTAATACTATTAGGATGCATTTCATTTAGTAAGCATCAGTGCCAGCCAGAGCAGATGACGGCTCAGGAGTAATTATTAAGAAATGCCCAGATTTGTTCAATCATTCTTACTTAGATGATTTAGTTTGGACATATTTGGTGGGAGAGAGATTTATTTTAGAAGAAAGGTGATATTTTTCATCTTTAGTTCTACTCTTGAAATAGTCTGCCAGATTGATGGGGCCTCATTTCGGCCTCATCAGAAACTGTGAATCCTGCAATATGGTTTGATTATAGTGCTTAACTATCAAGTGACATAGACAAGAATATCACTTAGCCAGGTGTGGTTGATATATATTTTGAATAAGAAATATTTTCTTCAAAACTTACAATGATTTGTTTTGTAAAGAGATAATATTTTATGGCTTTTAGGAAGCAATTTTTAAATAATGTAGACTTGTAAATTACTTTAGTAAACTTTTTTAAAGATACATTAGTAACAGTGACTTAAAAAATCAAGCAATATTGGACGTGAAATGATTCTCTTGTTTTTCTTATTTAAAATTCCCAGAGCTGATTCAAGAGTCTTTAGTTAAAATTTTATTTGTTAAATAAAAATGAGACTTTGATTTGTGGGTAGTCTCTAGGGATATTTTGGGTTTGGTTCCAGCCACCTCGATAAAGCAAATGCTGTGATAAACCAAGTCCTTGAATTTTTGGTTTCCCAGGTTATATGAAAGTTATGTTTACACTACTTTGCAGTCTATTAAGTATGCAACAGCATTATTTCTAAGAAAAATTACATACCTTCTATAAAAAATATGTTATTGTCAAAAAATAATAATGGTCATCAAAGCCTTTAGCAAGTCTGAATGTTTTTGCTCATGGAAGATGACCTGGGCAAAGTACACTGAAAAGTGTTCTGGAAAGGATTCATCATTCCAGATGCCATTCAGAACATTTGTGATTCTTGAAAGGAGGTCAAAATATCAACACGAACAGAAGTGTGGAAAAAGTTGAGCCCAGCCCTTATGAATGACTCGGAGGTGTTTAAGACTTTAGTGGAGGAAGTAACTGAAGATGTAAGTGAAATTGCTAGAAATCTGGAATTAAAATTGGAACCTGAAGATTGAACTGAATGGCTACAATTTCATCATACAACATTAACAGATGAAGAGTTCCTTATGGATAAGCAGAGAGTGGTTTCTTAAGGTGGCTCTACTCTTGGTAAGATGATGCAAACATTGTTGAAAAAACCACAAAAGATTTAGGATATTATAGAAAGTGAAGTAGTAGCACAGTTTAGAAGGATCAAGTACAATTTTTAAAGTTCTACAATGGGCAAAAGGCTCTCAAACAGAATTGCATGCTATAGAGAAATCTTTCGTAAAAGGAAGAGTCAAATCGTGTGACAAATTTCACACTAGTCTTCTTTTAAGAAATTGCTAAACAGCCATCCCACCTTTCAGCAACCACTACCCTGATCAGTCAGTAGCCATCACGAACGAGGCAATTCTAGAAAAATAATGGAATGGTATGTCCTAATGTTACTGTTGTTTATAAATCAACCTTCTGTTACACAAATGATCTATAAGTTGATATATTTATAGCTAAAATTATTATTTATTGAAATTATTGACTCAGGAGCACATGATGAATGCACTTACTAGAAATTCAACATCTTAGAGTAGAATGAGGTGTAGAGAAGAGATTTTGGTGGGGAAATTAAATGAATTTTGATTTAGAATTAGAGATTTCATAGGAATATAATTTTTCATAGCATTATTTGTCTATTTATTAATAACAGCCCATGGTTTTTAGTTTTGCCTTACCCTTAGGTTGAAGTAAACATTTTCTGCTGACAATTACACATGCTAAACCTTAATTTGTTTAGATGAGTTATTAAAAGTAAATATGTAATTCTGCCAGTGGTATATGGTAATATTCCTAGGAGGAATCAAAAACAAAACCAACATCTCTTTCAGTAGATAAATGTTTAATTTTTACCACCTTGTAATCATTTGCATTATTCCAAGTGCATAGAAGTTATGTAGAAAAATAGAATGCAAATGTTTAGCATATTAGATATACTTTATTATTTGATAGTCAGATAGTTTTTATCATTTAAGTTTCTATGTCTCTAACATTTTTAAAATATTTATTTCTTTCACTTTTTATCTCGCAACTGCCAGCCATGCAATAATCCATTTTTCAGTTATTTCAAATGCAAGTAAAGCAAATTATTTCTCACCTAGCATGACACTTGGAGAGAAAAGAATAAAAATTCATAATTTCCATTGTATATGCTATTCATATATTAGCAAAGATACATATTTTAAGAGTCAATTTTATTGTATTTTGATAGTGATTTTTTTTTATCCTTCCTTCTCTTCCCTAGTCTTCTTTTTGATCCCCCCTCGGAATTAAAACTGGATCGCTTCACTACATACTAATGCAGTGCAAACAAACCAGCATGTTTGGAGATGGCCTGAGCAGAACTTTCAGCACACCCTTGGGGAAAATATGTTGTTTTTTCATTGAAATAAGCTCTTTGATATATAAAAGTGTTCAAGAGGAAGTAATTTTGACCATTTAGGTTTACTAACACTTCTGCTTATGTGAATCTTAGCGAACACTTTCACCATTGTAAAGAAGCAGAAATAATTAATAGTGTTGCACATTCTTTTCAATTCTTAATACATATAAGTACTTATTTGCCACATACTGTGTTAAGCACTAAAGATTCAGAATGAATAAGAAATTAGACATGAATCTCTAGATAAAAATAGCAGACTAGGCAAAGTAGAAAGACGAGTTCTGGATGAACCATAAGGTTGTTTATCTGTTCTCTGAATAAGGAGTGTTTAGTGTATTTGGAAAAGAAAGAGACAAGTTGCTATGCTTTCTACAAGTCATTGGGTTGTCTTCTGGGACTCAACAGCAAAAAATAATTATATTGGCACATGAATTGGGTGAAAACAGCCTATTTTCTATTTTAGTAGGCTAGGTATATTCAAAGGAAGGATGTATAATTCTCCTAAGGTAGATCCAGTATAAGCTGGAATGTTTGGCAGCCAGAATCTAGGGTAGACATGCCTCTCTGAGAAGAAATAATTATATCAGAGTAATAAGAGCCCTGATTAGCAGTGGTATAAATATAGGGCCCAGAGACCACTTCCTAAGTAACATTTAAAGTAATTTTCAGTCTCCAATATATGTAACACAAAATGGTTATTAAAGTCATATTTTCAAGGTCAATTCTAATTTTGAATACTCTGTCCTTTTTCTTAAATATTACCTTAAAATATCAAAATGTTCACATTATTTTATCTTTGAAAATACACATATTACATTGGTTTTGCACCCAAAGTATCACTAAATATGGATACACACACACACATTTTGGTTAGATTTGGTTTGATTAAGAAAATACTGTCATGACATTTTTATTATTGGTTACAAACTATTCTGTTAAAAGACTTATGGTAACTTATCAAAAAAGTGAATGCAGCTGTTTTCAGATAGATTTTTGTGTTTGAAACATTTGTTCTTAGAAATAAATTTTTCTTATTTACTAAATATTCATTAAGCAGCTGTAGTATTATGTGTGCAAATAAGGAATGTCTTTTCTCTAAAAATGTGGCATTTCATTTTTGATTCAAAATAATAGTAAGAGATATTAAGCAACAAATGTTAACTATCACAAAAGCAAGCTAATTACATTCATTAATAACCCAGATTTCCAGTTCATGACCCTGAACCTAGATAAATTAATAAGAAAGACATAAATATAATTTTTAAATAATTTGTAAGAAAGCCATTTTGAACACCTACATGACTGAGATCTGAAATCACTTAATCATAAAATTTACAAGATGAGGATCTTGCCAAATGATGTTACTATAAAAACTGTAGATTGGGTGGCGCATGTGGCTCACTGAGTAGGGCGCTCGCCCCATATGCCAGAGGTGGTGGGTTCAAACCCAGCCCCAGCCAAAAACTGCAAAAAAAAAAAACCCAAACTGTAGATTAATTGCAACAACAACAAAAATAAACAAATAGGACTTAATTAAATTAACTGAAAATCTTCTGTGCAGATAAGGAGACAATAACCAAAGCAAATAGACAACCTACACAATGGGAGAGGATATTTGCACATTTTACATCGGACAATAACTTGATAACTGAGATCTACAGAGAACTGAAATTAATCAACATAAAAAGAGCCAACAAACCCTTATATCACTGGGCAAGAGAGATGAAAAGAGTCTTCTCTAAAGAAGACAGATAAATGGCTAAGGAACATAGGAAAAAATGTTCATAGTTCCTAATTATTAGAAAAATGCAAATAAAAACCACCCTAAGATATCACCGAACCCCAATGAGAATGGCCCATATCACAAAGTCTCAAACCACAGAGGCTGACGTGGATGTGGAGAGAAGGGAACACTGCTGGTACACTGCTGAGGGGACTGCAAACTAATACAACCTTTTTGGAAGGAAGTATGGAGAACCCTAAATGAACTCAAGCTAGACCTCCCATTTGATCTTGCAATCCCATTACTGGGCATCTACCCAGAAGGAAAAGAAATCCTTTTACCATAAGGACACTTACACTAGACTGTTTATCACAGCTCAGTTTACAATCACCCAAATGTGGAAATAATCTGAATGCCTACCAACCCAAGGATGGATTAACAAGCTGTTAATGTATACCATGTGTATACCATGGAATACTATTTAGCCATCAAAAAGATGCAGACTTTACATCTTTTGTATTAACCTGCATGGAAGTGGAACATGTTATTCTTAGTAAAGCATGTCAAGAATGGAGATGCAAGAATCCTATGTACTCAATTATGGTATGAAGACAATTAATAATCTAGTACATGTTGGGGGTTGGGGAAAGGAGCGAACAGAGGGAAGGAGGGGGTTCACAGTGTGTGACACACTTTGCGGGGAGCAGGACACAATTATAAGAGGAACTTTACCTAACAAATTCAATCAATATAACCTAGTTCTTTGTATCCTCAATGAATCCCCAACAATAGAAAAATCAAAAACTGTAGATTATTTCAGATTTGAAAGTTTTTGCATTGACACATTGGAAGTTATTTTGTCATTAAGATAAAAACAATTGAGCGACATAAAGTGTTTAGCATAAAATAAAACACCACCTACAACATTTCATCATAGCAAATATGAAATATGAATTTCACAGAGAGATAATATAAAAGAAATGCATTCTTTCTATGGTCTGAAAGAGCTTGTTAATTAAAGGAATCAATACGCTTTGAAAGTAATGGAGGATAAAGGAGATTTGATACTTAAATACGATGTTTCTATTTTTTTATTGTTGGACTTTGACGTCTTTCGGTTAAAATTACAGAAAGCTGCACTGAGTATCCTCCATCAGTGTAAAGGTCTAATTGTGGACGTCTTTGTGATTAGAGTGCCTCACTTACTCATCTGTATACTTGGTAGGGTTTAAAATCACGACAAGCAGAAGTGAGTGCTCATCGATTGAAAATAAAATGAATACATGGCAGGAAAGGTAAATAAGTAAAGTTAACCATCTGTTTCTTCTTATTCATGTCCTCAGAACTCTCTTCTGTATTGGCTGGAGTGTCCCTAGTCAATCCAGAGGCATGGTGGCAAACTAAGAGTTTGTCTGAAATGATACAAATCCTGAACCCTTGTCTTGTCTCTGACCCTTTCTAGCTCTCAGACTTTAGACAAGTCTCTGAACTTCCCTGAGCCTATTTGCAAAATGAAGACCTTGGAATAGAATGATGTCAACATTATGCTTTTCTGATATTATAACACGGTATAGTAGCCCATGTAAATTTTTTTCCTCTTAAAAAGTTTAAAGCTTGACAAATTTCTGCCCTAATTTTTCATAGATTGAGAGCGATAATTCATTATTGCTGTTTAAAAGTTTTCCTACTGTGCCACAGCTGGCACAGGTGAAAGAAATTAAGTAAGAGAGCACTAGCACAAGACTTCATCACCTACTTGGCTTAATTATAGAAGTCAGAACTTGGAAATGGGGGTTATGAAGATAAGTGAAATGCAGGTAATATGTTTCAGGATAATGTAGGTTTGATGATGTGTTATTTTGGAATCTTAAATTGCCAAGTTCTGCATAAGTAGTGAATGGTAGTGTCATATATCTAAAAAAGAAAATGGATCCTCTAGTCTTCAAACCAGGGAGTTCGATGTTGATCCAGTTAAAATTATTAGTTTGATGATTAATTACCTAGAGTGAGAACACTAAGAAAACAGATAACTGGAAGCTAGCATGAGCCTTTTGGTAACAAGTTATATCAACTCAACAAATTGTGTAGAAATAATGGATTCTAATTTATACAAGGCATTTGACAGAAACAGTCTTTATATTCTTTTTTTGTTGTTGTTGTTGTAGAGACAGAGTCTCACTCTATGGCCTTCGGTAGAGTGCTGTGGCATCACACAGCTCACAGCAACCCCCAGCTCTTGGGCTTAGGCGATTCTCTTGCCTCAGCCTCCCGAGTAGCTGGGACCACAGGTGCCTGCCACAATGCTTGGCTATTTTTCTGTTTTGCAGTTCAGCCAGGGCCACGTTTGAACCCTCCACCCTCAGTATATGGGGCTGGTGCCCTACTCGCTGAGCCACAGGTACTGCCCTAGTCTTTATATGCTTATCGACATGAAAGGGAAACATGGACTAAGATATATTTATAACTGGTTGATCAAACTGACCCAGTGTTGATATAAATCTACAGAGAAGGCCTCTTTTACTGTGTTGTGGTCGCTTTTTTAAGAATGAGTTTGCTAGTGTTAAGATACTTATTTCCTTTTATTTTCTTTTATTGGATATGATACTTTCCAATTTTTAGATGATGATTCAGTATTTGAATTTGTATGACTGTTTAGTGTTACCTTGAATGGCCAGAAAGATAGACTAAACCAAGAAGGGCCAAATTTTATAAGACAGGGGATTTATATTTGAAATTTAATGCTAAATAAATAAACTATATACATGTGAGAACAGAATATGGCAGGACCTGGCTTGACAATGTTTATGCGAAGAATATCAACGTGGTTACATAAATCTTGGACTTTATTAATAGATGTATAGATTTTTGGTAAGAGCAAATAATATTCCTGTTCTACATTATAAGCTCAGACTGTACACTAACCATATTATTATGGTGAGCATGATAATAGGATAATTACTGAAAATGAATAAATTCAGCAAAATAATTAGATTATTGAAAGTTCTCAAAACCGTGTAGTGGACCATGCTTAGTTTTACTACCTAACATTACTCAACATTCTTTTTTTTTTTTTTCTGAAAACCATAAGTCTGTTTCTCTTGTGAGAATTGAGACCCCTTGCACTCTTACTCCTTATATTTAGGTGAAGTTGACTCTATAATTTTCTCCTTATGGAGATCAGCGGGAGTTCTTGAAATAGAATTAAGTCTGGTACAGATGCACTCTGCTGCCATTATTGTTGCAAATAACCAGTGCCCATTCTGATTGGTGGGAGTATCCATTCTGATGGGTTTGTACACAATTGGTATTACACACACACACACACACACACACACACACAAATTTAAGTTAATCAGTATATTCTCTTTGCCATGCCCACAGGGATTAATTTTATGATTAATGAAAATTGTCTGCGAAAATTTTCTCTTTTCCACTAGACTCAGAGTTACAAAGACCTAGTCTGGTACCATTCTTAGCATTAAAATAGGAAAATGTGTGAAGCCACTATTAGGCGGCTTCACCAGAGACAAGTTTTGAAGATAGCAAAATAGGGTTTTGTTGATATAATTTGAGCTCCTGGATCATACTACAATGGTAACTAGTAGATTTACTTCGGTTATATGGGTCAAAAATGTTTTGCTTAGGTCAAAACTCAAAGAGTCCTAATATATCATACAGGAGACACGTATCATCATATCATATAGGAGACACACACAAAAATAAAACTGGAAGATGTGTAGCCTATAAGAAATGAAGAAATAGTGACTAATTCTCACATGAGTTGGATTTGATTTTGACCAAAGTACATTGTTTGAACAATAATTTTTAATTCAGCTTGTTTATATGTTGTTCAGGATATTGCATCCTCATTTACAAGTGAAATAGGTTTGTAATTTACCTTTATAAGAATATATTTTTTCCAATTTTAATATCAGGTATATCCAGATGAGTTTGAAGTATTTCTTCTTTTTCTATTGTCTAAAAGATTTGGCATGATCTGTTTTTTGAAATTATCTTCTATTTTTATTTATAAATATTAGTTGTCTATTTTTTGAGACTTTG
>CAUYRH010001643.1:0-29545 GCA_963574655.1 Perodicticus potto
TCAAGACCCTTTTAAAAAGTAGAGGCCATGTCCAGTGGCTCAATCCTGTAATCTCAGCACTTTGGAGGGCTGAGACAAGAAAGTTGCCTGAGGCTAGAAGTTGGAGACCAGCATGTGCAACCTGTGAGACCCCATCTCTAAAAAACAATTATTTTTTAAGTTAGCCAGGTGTGAGACATGCACCTATAGTTCTAACTACTAGGGAGACTGAGGCAGAAGGATCACTTGAGTCTAAGAGTTCAAGAAGAGTTCAAGGTGGTGAGATGTGATCATTCCACTGTACTTCAGCCTATAGGACAGAGTGAGACTATGTCTTTGGGGAAAAAAAAAAAGTAGAGAAAAAGATCTATTTTTCCCTGATTTATCAAGGTGGCATGCTGACTCATAGGCAGAAGAACATGGTGAAGTGTTTGTTTTGATGTGTTTTTTCAGAAGAGAGGAAGGGCCCACTCGTGTTCCCATCTTTCTTGTTCTGCCTTTGCAGCAGTTTTTGAGGCAGCTGACAATGTTTAGAGGAGGTGTCTGTAGATGGGGAGAGAATTTTCCTCTGCATGGGGTGAATACTCCATTTTTGGACTGCTTGGATTATAGTCTTCTTTCATGAAAAAAATTCTCAACAAATTAGGTATAGAAGGAGCACACCTTAGCACAATAAAGGCCATCTATGACAACCCAGAGCTGCCATCATACTGAATGAGGATAAGCTGAAAGTTTTTCTGCTAAGATCTGAAACAAAACAAGAATGCCCATTTTTACCACTCTTTTTCAGCATAGTACTGGAAGTTCTGGCCAGAGCAGTTAGGGAAGAGAAAGAAATGAAGGGCATCCAAATCAGAAAAGAAGGAGTCAAATAAATGGGCCCTCTTTATAGATGGCATGATCTTCTATATAGAAAAACCTAAAGACTCCTCAAAAAAATCTCTTAGAACTGATAAACAAATTCAGTAAAGTACAGGATACAAAATCAACATGTAAAAATGAGTGGTTTTTCTGTGCACCAATTGCAAACTAGCTGAAAAAGAAATCAAGAAAGCAATGACAAGTTCAATAGCTATAAAAACAATAAAATACCTAGGAATAAATTCAAACAAGGAGCCTAAAAATCTCTACAATGAAAACTACAAAAACTGATGAAAGAAATTAAAGAGGGAACATACAAAAAATAGAAGGACAACCCATGCTTGTGGTTTGAAAGAATTAATACTGTTAAAATGACCATACTATCCAAATCAATCTACAGATTCAATGTAATTCCTATCAAATACAATGACATTCTTCATAGAAATAAAAAAAAAATCCTTATATTTATGCGGAACCATAAAAGACCCCCAACTAGCTAAAGCAATCCTAACAAAAAAATGAAAGAGCTACAAACATCACATTGCCTGACTTCAAAATATACTGTAAAACTATAATAACAAGAACACGTAGAGTTGATATAAAAACAGACACACAGGCCAACGGAACAGAGTAGAGAACTCAGAAATTTTTAAAAATTTACACATTTATAACCAACTGACTTTTAATAAAGGTACTAGAACATACATTGGGGACACTATACATTGAACAAGGGATTAATAATCTGATTTAAAAATGAGCAAAGGATATGAATATCCTTTCCCCCCAAAAGACATACAAATGGTCAAAAAGCATGTGAAAAAAATGCTTAACATCACCAATCATCAGCGAAATACAAATTAAAACCACAATGAGATATTATCTCTCCTGGTTAGAATGACTATTATCAAAGACAAAAAATGGCAAATGCTGGCAAGGATGTGGAAAAAAGGTAACTCTTACAGGCTGTTGGTGGAAATGGAACCATGTAAATTGTAAATTAGTACAGCCATATGGAAAGCAGTATAGAGGTTTCTCAAATAACTAAAAATAGAACTACCATGTGATCCAGCAATCCCACTGCTGAGTATTTAGCCAAAGGAAAGGAAATTGGTATATCAAAGAAGTATTGGTATCCTGATGTTTATTGCAGCACTATTCACAACAGTCAAGATATGGAATCAGCGTAAATGTCCATAAACAGATAGTGGATAAAGGAAACGTGGTATGTGTACACAATGGAAAACTACACAGTCATGGGGAAGAATCTAATCTTATCTTTCACAACAACATTGATGGAACTGGAGGTCATTGTGTTAAGTGAAATAAGCCAGACACGGAAGAATAAATACAACTTGTTCTCACTCATATGTGTGAGCTAAAAACTACTGAGTTCATAGAACTGGAGAGGCTCGTGGTGTTTATTAGCATCAGAGAAAGGTAGACGGAGGAGAGGATAAAGAGAGACTGGTTGACGGATACAAAGTTCCAGCTGGGGGAAGAGTAAGTCCGAGTGTTCTGCAGTAGTAGAGGGTGATGACAGTCTATTTTCAAAAAGTTCTAAGAGCAGGTTTTAAATGTTCCCAACACAAAGAAAGGATAAAGGTTTGCAGTAATGGATATTCTAATACCCTGATTTGGTCATTACACATTGTGAGTATATATTGAAATAAAACTCTCTATCCCACAATTATTATGTGTCAAGTAAAAATAGAAAGGGGAAAAAAGGTGATCATGAAGGATGTGCACTTGTGGGCATGTGTGTGTGAAGTAAGTTATTGAAATCCACTAAAGTCAGGAGCTAGTCATCAAAAGCTAGAAATGTCAACATTCTTTTCGACAAACTCTGGTTATGCCTCCAGCCTTCTAAGCAGTCAAGGCCACTGATTCATACTAAGGACAGAAAAGACACTATGCTATTTAGGCCCGATTTTTAAACAATGCATTTATAGCGATGGCAGAGTGGTGGGTGAGTGGGAGCTACAGAGAAAGGAATGTGCACACTTGTGGGTGTTTGGGTGTGTGTACACCTGTGTGTATTAGGTGCGTGCATGTGTGTGTGTACACATGTACGTGTTATGTAGGTTTGCATAGATCTGGACTGCTTGGACTATATTCAAAACCTGGCCTGGGACTCGTTCCTTCCAGAACCTTTTCCCTAACCAAACCATCCTCACCTCAGCTTTGTAGCATATGGGATTTTGCTTTGACTCCGAGTCTCAGACTGTTCTGTGTGGTGCAGTAGAACATCCCACGTGAGAAGATCAGGCCTGGCTCTCTGATCTGACCGCTCAACAAGGTCTTGTCATTCGTTGCACCCTCTCCTTCTGTCTTATCATGGCAGGCAGCTCGTGTCTGGGCACAGAGGGGTGTTCCATCAGCCCTTGCCACAATGATTTAACAACAACAAAAAAGAAGGTCAGGGTTTTTTTTTGAAGCACTCTGCCCCTGAGAACTGCCTATCAGAAGCTGTGTTTGTTGAGGGCATTATTATTATCACCAAAAAACCCTTTGAGTTCCAATCTTGAAGACATAAAAGATGCAGTGTTGGCATCAAAAGAAGCAGAACCAACAGTCCTGGAGAGAGAACACGGCCCACACGCAGAAGGATCCCATTAAACGCAGTGCACAGCTCTGAGCTCAGTGCTGTAGACAAAGATGAATACGACTTGTCTCTTGAGAGGTCTGCCATCTGATGGCAGAGACAGACTTTTAAACAACTACCCATAAAGCAGAAGGATAAGTGCCCTTTATGTACAGGTTATGTATAAAGTTTTATGAACGTATTAAAAAAGGACCAAGTTGCTCTATCTGGCCTGCTCCAGGAAGGCCTCTCTGAGAAAAGGCCTTTACAGATGAATAGGAGTTGGCTAGGTGAGAAGTGGCAGGGGGAATTTTAGGCAGAAAGAAGGAAAGACATTAAAAAATGCATGGTGCTTGGCAAGTGGGGAGCAGCTTAATGCAGCTGAAGCAGAGGATATGTGATTGGGCAGAATACGGCAGGCAAGAAATGAAATTATGTAATAATTAACATGTATTGAGTGCTTACGGTATGTCAGGTATCATACTGGGCACTTTATATGTTATTCATTTAATCTTTAGAACATACATATGAAGTAGGTAATAGTTGCCTCATTTTACTGTTGGAGAAATTGAGGTATGTCAGTAAGTACTTAGGAAAGAAGTGATCCTAAGGTCACATGATTATTAGATGGGGGAGCTGGATGTGACTCCAGGTAGCCCGACACAGTCCCTGTGTCTTCACTGCTAGAATATTGCAGTTCTGAGAGTTATCAATGACAGAGCTTAGGCAGACGTGGCTTCTGGGAGAAGGCATCAGAAAGAAGTACATGAAAAGGACTTAGAGGGGCAGTAAAAGGAGATGGGAGGACACCCTAGACAAGGAGGGAAGCCGTGATCAAAGCCGTGGTGTGGCAATGAGGATATTGATGTTCCTTTAGCCAGGATCATTGCATTGGTCCGCATCCCAGTTCATTTCAGCATAACCCAAATAAACATCACATTGGAAGTCCCAGAAGCACTTCTGCTCTCTAGAAAGGTCCAGGGAAGTCATGTCTGCTGACTTTCTCTCTGGTCCTTTTCTACTCACTGGCCTGGGGAGACGCACTAGTTCATGAAAGTGAAGTTGGATGCCTGCAGGAAACCCACAGGCTGTTTTTCCCCTCTGCTGTATGTGACTTCTATTTTTTTAAATTTTAGATTAATATAAGGGTACGTATAATTAGGTGACATTGTTTGTGTTTGGTAGGAAAAGTCCAAGTTGCATTTGAGTCCTTTAGCAGGAGGTGTGCCATATACCCCTGTGTGGTATCCAGTAGGTGGGAGCTTACTGAGACCCTTCCCCCCTATAAGTGGCTTTTAAAACATAGCTTCTACCAACTGTTCTTGGCTGAGGACGGATGCTATTTGGCAGTGGGATTTAATGAATCCAGCAGTGCCTTGGTCCCCATTATGAATCCCTGAGGGGTGTCCAGTCAGCTGAGCAGTAGAAGGTTCCAGCTGCACACATTTAAATAAGAGAGACATCAGGGCAGGGTAGCAGAGGCCAGAGGCAGATCGTTCCCAAAGTGAAATTGAATTTTGTTAGAGTTAAATTGAGACACTGAGCTGTCTTTTTACAAACATATTCTTGGGCTTGGCTGTCACTTCCATTTAGTAGGCTTGCCATCTGAAGTATGGGGCAGGCAGCAGAGCCCTGGCCTTCCCCACCTGAGAATGCAAAACCTCACCCTTGAGGGCCTGGTGGGGGGCAAGGGAGGAATATGAGGAAGAACAAGCCAGAAGGAGGGTCAGGTTTGCAACCCACTGCTCCCTCTCCACCAACCTGGCCAAGGAACTGCAAAATAAAGATTATAATATGATGCTGCATAAGAAAGGGTCTAGTCTCAGAGATGGAGAAAGAGGTCCTGGTAAAGTGCAATCGATAGCCCTGTAAACATAGGTGAGCTGTTACGCCTGTCTGTGCCTCATTTTCCACACTTGTAAAAAGGGCTTTCAAATAATATCCCTCTTTAGGCTTATGGGGAGGGGGGTGAACTGAAATAAAATAAGCCAAATGCTTAACTCGATATCCAAACAGTAGCAAATCTTTTTAAAAAGTAAATTTTTAAAATCAATTTCCATGCAGGGCTCACGTAACCCCTGCATGCCACCATTTTTGAAATCCCACCATTTGGAATACGTTTCTCTCCCTTAGCCATGGCCTCTTTGAGTCTTCCTTTTAAAGTCACATCTGTCTGAGAAGGAGATGTGCATAGACCACACCAAGGCGGCAGCAGAGAGCAGTAGGTTAGTGGCACGGTGCAGGCAGGAGTTAGAAAGTAAGGAACAGTCAGTGCAGGGGGGAAGGTGATAATTCTACAGCAACAAGGCCCTGGGTACTAGCACCAAAAGGTGGAGGTTGCTGAGTTACAAGGGGGAAAACAGGGGCTGCGAGTTGTTCCAGAGCAGATGGCACTAAGGGCTTGTTGAACTGAGAAATGGCTCCAGGCCTCAAGAAAGGGAGAAACTGATGTGACAATCTATTTGCTTTAGGGTGCTCTGGGGAGCCTTCTGGGGGCAGGACAGGAGCACTTTCTGTCTGTTGGTGTTAGTGGCAAGTGCTTCTTTCTCTTCCCAGCATGGCTGTTAATGGATATGGTGTGCAGGGACAACTTGAACAACATAAAAGTGAAAAGGAGCTGGCAGAGTTGATCCTGGAGCTCACCTCCAGAGTCACAACCTGAGGTCTGGGTTCTCCAGCCCCTCACTTTGTGACCTTGGAGAAGTTTCCCTCTGCCTTCATTCCTGAATAGTGCAGGGATCACACGAGAACCAGGGGCCTCATACTATTGACCAAGGGTAGCTGAAGCTCCCTTGATTACTTTCCTCCCTCCCCATCCCCAACACCCAGCCTTAGAAGGCAATGAGTTTGTGACCTGGGACAGGCTGCTTGGATGAACCCTGAGATCACTGCATCCTGCTGTGACTGGGAGTGCCTTCAGCTCTCAACTAAGCAGTCTTTATCCGGGTCCTCTGAACCAGTAGGGTTCATAGTAGAAAATTTAGAGTGCTCCAGAACTTGGGCGGAATGAAAAATCACATTTTTATTAAATTCTAATTGAAATTTAACATTTCTTCACTTGTGGATCTAGGTAACAAACCCCAGTCACTGTTAGCAGTAACTGCCACTCCTATTGCCAATAGAAACCATAGGTACTTTCATACTATAGTACTAGCTGGCCATTTTCACAAGGTTGTATAGTTCCTTACAATTCTGGGCTGGGCTAGTGACCTGCTCTAACCAACAGAATACAGCAGAAATGATGCCATGTCAGTTTTGGACTTAAGCCTTAAGACAGCCTTCCAGCTTCCACCTGCATGCTTTTGGGGAGCCCAGAGAAACCATATAAAACATCTGCCCCACTGCCAGAGACCACGGGAACAGGCTATGTGGAGAGCGGGTGGCCCTGGGACTACATGGAGGTAAAGAGACAACATCCCAC
The DNA here is from genome assembly GCA_963574655.1 of Perodicticus potto. NCBI lineage: Eukaryota > Metazoa > Chordata > Mammalia > Primates > Lorisidae > Perodicticus > Perodicticus potto. The sequence continues at coordinate 6,843 of CAUYRH010001643.1, forward strand.
CATCCCAGCAACCCTGTAGAGCTCAGCCTCCAATCATGCTCTCCAAGATGCATGAGTGAACCATCTGGAACTTTCCAGCCCATTTCAGACCCCAGATGAGTGCAGCCTCAGCTGTCATCACATGAAGCAGAAGAACCATCCAAGCAAACCCAGTCCATCTACAGAATCACGGGATATGTTACAATGGTTTTTGTTTTAAGCCACTGAGTTTTGGATGGTTTCTTAGGCAGCAATAGACTATTGAAATTAGAGCATTTTGTGTGTGCACACATGTCTCTGTGTGTGTATGATGAAATTGAGTCCCACAGTGTGTGTTTCATCTCACAGATCTTTAACACCCCTCAGGTGGTGGCAGGGCGTGCCTACCACTAAGGACTTTGCAAAATGCAGACATGGCAACAAGCCTCTCAGTGGACTGTCAGTTGGCAGATAACCCTTGAGCCCAACTTCCATACTGTTCAAAGTGAGAGCACAGGGAACTGCTGAGGTGTGGGCTTTAGCTTCGGGATATTTGGAATTTAATTGGAGAAACAGACCGTTTACAGCCATGTGAGAAAAAAGGAAAGTAGGAAGTCCAAGCAGAAAGTGTGATGAGGCTGCCCTGGGAAAGGCTCTAGAGGGATGAGATAGGAGCCTGACTTTGAAGCAAGAGCAACACTGAGAGTCATTGAGGGAAGTGGGAGGGGATTCGTCCTGGAAGAAGAGCTATGAGCAAAGTCACAGAAATGACACCTGGCCAAGCTTGCTCGGAGTTCAAGGAACTCTGTTCACAGTAGAGGATTTGTGATGGGATCTTAGGAGCCAGGGCTTTGGCTTTTATTGGTCAAGGGAAGAGTGGAATCCTTGAATAGTTCAAATTTAATAAAAAACATTCAATGAATGCCCTGTTTCCTTGTTCTTTCTTTCTATTCTTTTTTTTTTTTTTTTTTTGAGACAGAGCCTCAAGCTGTCACCCTGGATAGAGTGCTGTGGCATCACAGCTCACAGCAATCTCCAATTCCTGGGCTCGAGCAAGTCTCCTGCCTCCGTCTCCCAAGTAGTTGGGACTACAGGCGCCCACCACAACGCCTGGCCATTTTTTGGTTGCGGCCGTCATTGTTGTTTGGCGGCCCGGGCTGGATTCGAACCCACCAGCTTAGGTGTACGTGGCTGGCGCCTTAGCCCATTGAGCCACAGGCGCCGAGCCTCTTTCTATTCTTGTAATCCAGATTATTCTGCCATCCTGTCTCTCCTCTCAGGCTATCCAAAATGATAGCGTTTAGCCACCAAGTCCTCCCTGGAGCCCCAACTTTCGTTCTGAAATCCTAATTGTCCTCATGACCAACGGGTGTTGAGGGCAGAAGGGACCCCACGGCCAGAGGGCCTTACCACTCTCTTCCAGAGGCAGTGGTTTGCCACAGTCAGGGAGAGACAGCTCGGTGGCACCGAGCTCTGGTCTTGATGTATATTTCCCCCACTAACTCCTTAATGTGAGAGACTTATTGAAAGGCTGGGGGTGATGCAGACCCGAGAGCTTCCATGGTGGTAAGAGTGAAAAGGAAGCAGGGAGTCTTCATCCTGGGAAGGTAATTAGGGTATCATTTTAGATCTCAAGTATCAGCTTGCTTTGGGCTACATATTTCAGTGGGTGACAGTAATTGCAAAATTTGCAAGATGTTGTTTGTTTTTCTTTTTAAAAGAAATTCTAGCTTGTCCTTTTCCTATCCTTCGCTAAAGTTTTGAATTCATTCATCCTATATTGAAAGGACCCCTGTGTAAAATTTATTGGGTCGATCATAAAGTCAGCCTCTTGCTCTTCCCTGAAGGAGTATGAAATCCAGAGTTAGAGGGAGGAGAGGGGTGGGGGGAGCTTTGCAGGAAAATATCTGAGATGCTATTTCTAAGAGCCTCAGGAGCCAGTCTGAGTGGGATTCGCCCTTTTAAATTGATGCCTGTCTGTAATTTAGAGAACCTTGAGGGAAGTTCTCTCCTGCAGTCTGAAGTTATCCTTGAGGTCTGACATCAGCAAGAGGCCAATTTTATCCGGGGGAACAAGCTACTCCTCCAAAGGAGGTAATAGCTGTGAGAAAAATTCCCCAATGCTGGTCCTGTTGACTTATGTTTCAAAGGAGAACAATTTCAACACAGAGCTCTACTTTGCCTTGAGCTGCTGATGCCATAAAATGGCTGTCAGCTGCAAAAACTCTTTCAATATGGCACGTATTAAACCTTTCAGAGGTAGCGCTTTGATTTTTAATTTTATGCTCTTGGCAGGCAATCAGGGTCTTTAATAGTAGGGAGGCCAGAGGGAGAATGTTTCAAAATAGCGAGGATCTTATCATAGTGTGCAATTAATGAATAATTATTAAAACCCAGAAATAGCTGGGAGAGAAGGCAAAAGGTGGTTGAGCAATTCTTTGGTTTGGGGGCTATAATGAACCCTCCGGAGAGGGGAAATATGATCTAGAGTTCCAGGCAATTAAATCTTCCATTGTTCCCCCACTGGAAGATCAGCAATTTCAGGGGCAAATTAAAAAAAGAAAAAAGAAATAAAGATAAAAACCCATCACTTGAAAAAGTAAAAGTCATCTGCTGACAAAGATGCATCTGTTCAGTTTGATTTTCAGCATTTGTTGTAATTACATGGAAAATAATAACAATAATAAAACACCTTGCTCTTGAAATTTGTTTCTAAGAGAGCAAGCAACAGTGTCAGGACACGCTGGAGGCACCACTTACAATGGTTAAATTGTGGACAAATTCAGCCCCTGAGCCGCTCCATTCCCAGCTGTCATAAAGGGAGCCCCCTACACGTGTCTTCTGAACACACATCCTCTGGCTTCCTGTCATTTTCAGGCTCAATTTTGTCAGCTCCTTGCTGTCAGGATCTCTGCTCCGTAGGTCTCAGTCCCACTGTTTCCTTTTTGACTCTGGATCTAGAAAATCCTGTCATCTGTCAAAAGGCTGTTTACAGTTCAAACATCAGCCTGCTGTGCGGCCTTGTTCCTGGCTGGCTCGCTGGCACTGTGGGCCGCAGCTAAGCAGGAACAGACACCTGTGCTCCTTAGAACCCGGGAAAGGCTGGCAGAGCCGCCTCTGAGCCGGTTATTCATTTGTCAGCCATTTCCGTTGCCCTGGGGCCCCACTGGGGTGCCCAGAGCATCTGGGGTCAGCGCACCTTTAAGCAGCCATTAGCTCCCTCCCCAGCCGCAGCCAGGCCTGGGTGGGGTGCGGGCAGGCGGGCAGAATCAATGAGCACTCGAGATGGCATTTTCCTGGCATGAGGTCGCTCATTACAGAGGCCTCCGTGCGCAGAGCTGGGTTTCCAGGATTGATCTCTCAGCGGTATTTCAGGAGACCTGCCGGCATCACAGGGAGAAATGGGCCTGCAAAATAAATTTTAAAAAGATAGATAAACAAATAAATAAATGGGGGAGGGGTGCCGTTGTTTTAGAGAGCAGTGAGAGGTTGCCTTCCAGTGTGTGACACTGTATTTAATACAGAGGTGCCTGGGATGTTTTACCTGCAGCTCAGCAGTGCCGCTGAGCACACGATAGATTTGAGGTAAGCAGGCCATGGACCCCAAGAGAGAGCTCAGATGTCCTGCACTCTGCCTGATGACAGGAATGGGGGTAGGAGGGAACAGCGAGGTTCTCTTTTCTGCCTCATTGTCTGCTGTGGTCCCCTGCCGCTCTTGTAGGGACAGGCGTTTTTTTTACAGGTCAGAATGCTAAGAGGGGCTATTTCTTGAGCCCTTGCTATTTCTTGAGCCAGGTCCTGTGATGTGCACGTCACATGCTTTGAGAACGGTGGTATGGTGGTATTAGCCCGCCTGCTACGGATGGGAAACCTGAGGGTCAGAGAGGTGAAGCCACTTTTATACAGTCACACAGTTAGGAAGCAAGGGGTGCGGGAAGGCAGCTTGCCCCTGACAGCCTCCCTCCAACGGGGGGAGCTTCTGACGCCCTGAACAGCGCTGGGCTCTGGGCTTCCCGCGGTGAGATTAGCTGTCCCCCTCCTTCTGAGTCAGAGTCGCCACAGCCCCTCCCAGCTGGGGCCCTGTCATTCCTCTCTGCCCGAACACCCTCCTATCTCTTGTCTTAGCTCTGCTGCTGACACACACAAAACAAGTCACAATCCTCCCTGCCTGCCACCCAGACGGGAGAAGTGAGAGTCACACCTCAGCTTGGGGGTTGTTCTGGGTAACCCTTCAGCATCCCCTCTGGCTGTCCTCCAGCCAGACTGACCTTCCAGCTGTGATTTAGTACAAACCTTGTTTCCTCCTTCTGAATGTCCTCCTCAACCTCCGTCTCTACCTGGTTGTTCCTCAAGAGTATTTACTAACACCCCTTGCCAAAGTCTTTCCTGCCTGGCGAGCCTCTCAAGACTGTTAGGGATTCTGTGCTAACTGCACTCCAGGCATGTGATGACCTGGGCACCTGTCTGTCTCATCCACTGCGCCATGGGACAGATGTGACTACCTCAAACTTTTGGTCACAGACCCTCTGTCAGGTCCCACATAGAGACTCTAAATATTTATATGCTTCCCATGCTTTGTTCTTTTCTTTTCTTCAATGCTAACTGACCCAGAATGGTTAATACCACAGCTGCCAAATCACAGACATTTCCCAGGCATAGTCATCACATGGGAACACGCTGTATCAATTAAGATAACACTTAATTATCACACTGACAGCTGCAACAAACAACTCCAAAATGTACCATTATTATGGTTTGATAGATTATTTCTTACTCACGTAAAATTCAAACTGGATTACTGATTGGCAAGGGGATCATTGTCCCCAGATAATGATGCAAAAGTCTAGGATCCTTTCTCTTTGGAGCTTTGTTGTCATGAACACCTGGCTTCCCAGGCCACTGAGCTCATCTGAATCAGGGGGACAGGGCATGGAGTGGTAGGTGGGGGCATTTCTGGGGCTGGGGCCAGAGTGGGTACAGTCACTTCTGCCTTCATTTCATTGCCTAGATTCCGTGAGCAAACCTGATCTCCAGGGAGGCTGAGGAACGCAGTCTCCCAGGGGCCGGTCTCTATCATACTGTTAAGTGGCCTCCCAGTGGAGGTTGGCCCAGGTTCTTGGTTAAGGGTGGAAAGGAGAGAAAGCAATCTCAGGATGCACCACGTAAGCCAAGCAAGTGAAAGTGCAAGTACACTCTCGGGAGAGAGCCCTCACCTAACAGTCAGCTGCCCCACAGGACATAGTGTTTGGTCTTTTGAAGTCTTGCTAATTGAGAAGAGGAATCTTCAAGGCTAAGGGTTTGACCTTAGCCAAACCTAGAATTGTGTTCCCTCCCACTCTTATACTTTCTATGATTGCTTAGGAACTGTCACGGCTATTTCAAGGGTGGAGAAATTTTAAAACCTGCGATGTCAACGATATTATAATTAGCCAAAGTTGATGTAAGGTGACAGAGATAACTGACAGCCTGGTTGAAGCGGTTCTTGCCTGCTCTCATCCACCCGTAATTAGCTTCTGCCCAAGGATCGTTTGCTTTAATACCTACACCCAAACTGCAAGCCCCTGCTTCTGGTCTCTGCTCTACCTCCGAGTCTCCTACTCTAACAATAGCTCACAAAGCACAGTCTGCAGGATTTTGAAGTACTCAACTCCCTAGTGCTCCCAGGCAGGGCAGAGTGTTCCTTCTTAACTCCCTAAGGGAGAACACGATGCAGGAAAACTCAGCACTTCCAGCTTGCTCCACCAGTGGCTTCGTTATATGGTTTTTCTTTTCTTGCAAACTTAAGGGCTAAAGAAGGACTGGCGTCTAGATTTATTAGGCTTTTCCTACTTGGCTGCCAAACATGCCTAACCATGCCAGGTGATGAAGATTAATGGGCAAGTTGGCATGTTGAGAGGCACTCGGTTAAAGCATTCTTTCTCATTGCTGTCCTCTAGACATCATCTATCGTCTGTTCGGTTTTTATTTTCAGGTGACAGAGGGAGTGCAAGTTTAGGCAAGAAATCAGTAACCCTCAGAATGCCAGGAAAAGACAAAACCATTTGTATATCTTAGCTTGGTTCAATTAAGTGTCTCCATCCGTCTCTTGTGGTTGTTATTTTCTTCTAGGAAACTTCTGAACAATGCTTGTATACTGATCGGCAAAAGAGGATCATTTGTTCTTTTGTGACATGAGAGGTACATTTTAGTTGTAGGTTCTATTTTATTTTTGTTTTGTATTACCTAATTAATTTTTATTTCAATAGATTTAGGGGATAAAAGTGGTTTTGGACATGGGGTTGAAATGCATAGTGGTGAAGTCAGGACTTTTAGTGCACCCATCACCCAAAAGTCACTATACACAGGGAAAGGGGGAAATTGCAGCTAAATGTATCTTTATTTACAAAAGCTTCATTACAACATTTTACAAAATATTTACAAAATATTCTCTACATGCTGGCCACCTCTTTGTAAAATTTCATATCGAATATTTTGTAAATTAAGATACATTTAGCTACAATTTCCCATTTTCTCTATGTATGGTGACTTTTGGAATACCCTGTATATTGTGCTCAATAGATAATTTTTGATGCTCCATGCCCAGCATACTTCCTCCTCTTCTGACTTTCTGAAGTCTATCATACCACTCTTTATGACCATACATACCCATTGCTTAGCTCCCACTTATAAGTGAGTACATGCAGCATCTTTTTCCCCATGCCTGAGTTATTTTACTTAGGATAATATTCTCCATTTCCATCCAAGTTGCTGCCAAAACATAACTTCATTCTTTTTTATGGCCGAGTAGTATTCCACAGTGCATTGTATGTATGTATCACATTTTCTTTATCCACTCATGAATTGATGGGCACTTAGGTTGATTCCATATCTTTGCAATTGTAAATTGTGCTGCGATAAACATATGAGTTCATTTTTGACATAATTACTTCTATTTCTAATCAGTTTCTATTTGAATCAGTCCCTGTAGGAGCTTACTCTCAAGAGTGATGATGCTCTTCTATGCTTTCTTCTAAAGCAGCGGTTCTCAACCTATGAGTATCCCCTTTGGTGGTTGAATGACCCTTTCACAGGGGTCTTGTAAATACATCCTGCATATCGGATATTTACATTACGATTCAGTATAGTAGCGAAACTACGGTTATGAAGTAGCAACAAAAATAATTTTTTGTTTGGGGGTCACCACAACATGAGGAACTAAATTAAAGGGTTGTGGCATTAGGAAGGTTGAGAACCACTGTTCTAAAGACTATCTTTCATGATTAGGCCTGCATTCCTTCGGGAACTTTTGTGTATGATGTCAGGTTAGGAACAAATTTATATCTTCCATCTGGAGATGAAATTGATCAAGGATCGAATATTAAAAAGTTAATTCTTTATCTATTGCTTTGAAGTGTCGCTTTGTCATAAATCAGGTAATTTTGTATGTGTAGATATATTTCTAGATCCTTTGTTTCATTGGTCAGTTTGTCTATTCTACTGCTATTATCACATGATCTTAATTATAACTATGCAGTATATCATGACTCCTGATAGTATAAGTCTTTGTCTTTGTTCCTCATCTTCATGATCGTGTCAGCTATTCTTGGCTGTGTGTACTTCTACATAAATTTTAGAATCGGCTTATAAATGTCTATAGGATATCTTTTGGGATTTTCATGGATCTAAAAATCAATTTAGAAAGAATTTAAATCTTCATAACCTCAAGTTTCCAAACCATTGGTACTGCTTTTCATTTCAAGATTTAAAAATTTTTTCTTATTAATGTTTTAGAGTTTTCAGTGTAGATCTCTTGCTGATTATTTTTAGATCTATTCCTAGATATCCAATTTCTTTCAAAGCTAAGTTGTACTATTTAAAAATTGACTTTGTATCCAGAGACTTTGCCAAGTTCACTTATTAATTTAACAGTTTCTCCATAGATTCTTTTGGGTTTTATATATACTATCATGTAATCTGTGAGTAATCAGAGTTTTCTTTCTTCCTCTTCACTTTGCTTAGTTTTTCTTTTTCTTGTCTTATTTCAGTGGCTATGTGCTTTGTCATACTCCGAATAGACAGGTGCTTGTGCAAGGATAACAAAAATTTTCGGAAAACTTCCAAAAAAAAAACCTCCCCTGGTGTGCAAGATTTTTTATGTGCTGCTCCATCTGCCCAGAAAACCATTACTATCTCCATTTTATTCCAGCAAAACCTAGGCATCCTCTAGGTCTCAGTTTAAACTCCTCCTTCTTCAGGAAGATTTCTTTGACCCCACTGAGACTGGGTGTAGGGAGTGGGAATTGTCTGTCAGCCAAGGTGAGTAAGCACAGCCCATAGGGCATTAATCTGAAACTGTTTGTCTCCTCTGCTGAACTGTAAGCCTTTCAGGGGCAGAGACTCTGGAATGTTCATTACTATATCACCATCACTGAGCATAGTGCAGGGCATTTTACATGGACTTGAAAAATGTTACCTTAAGATTGTCCTCCTCTCCTTGTCCTGATACTTGTCTTCATCCTCCTCTTCCTCAGCTAGTTATGGAATCATGGCCCTCATTAATATCAGGGTCTATTGAAATCTGTTAGCATTTGTCTTTTCCACAGGGTCATGATGTCCTCAAGGGTAAACATCTTATCCTTCATGCTCATATCCCCATTGTGTAACATAGTGTCTTCCTTTTAATAGTCACTTAACGAAGGTCTGACAGAGTGAATTTGTGGATGAATAAATGAATTAATAGTGGATGAGTGGACTTTGCTATAAGAATGATTTGGGTAGCAACTTAAGCACACACACACTGCCACTATACAATTACTTATATAAGCCTAAAGCCGGAGGTCAGTTTGAATTTTCCTTTGCCCAGAAGCTTCTCTTGTTGCCAGTTCTTTTAGCATCTTTCTCCATCCATCCAGAATTGTAGTGTACTGATTAGCTTTCTTAAGTCATCATCTTTACCTCTAAGAGCTCCAAGAAACTCAGGCTAGTTAATTTTCTTACTCCAAGAATCAAGACCACATCATCTTTTGTTTTTTTGACCTTCCTTGTATTTTTCTTCCCAGAATTCAAGTTTGCTTTCATTTGAGCAGCTCTCCCTGGACACAGGCATCTCTTCCCTTCCTGGCTTTTCTCATTTGCTGCCTCTCTCACTCCCACCCCACACATTTTGCTTTCTTTGTTATTGCCAAAGTCAAGAGGTGCATTTTTAACTTTTTGGACATCATGATTTAATTGCATCAGCAGACCCCGCGAGGGATTGAGAAAGACCTGTTTTTCATAATCTGTCTTTAGGAGCTGTGATAACCCAGCCAAGAACTCACAAGCTAGAGACCTGCCTTGCACATATTTGAAAACAGAATGAAGCTCTGCAGGGCGCTTCCGTAGAATTCCTCATCTCCAACAGGGAGGTGACTCCTTCCTTCCCTCAGCCTCACCTGGAGACCCACCCCTGCTTTGGTGTTGTCTTCAACTTGTATGCCTTTCTCTCATTGCACTGTGCTTTCCCCTCTAAAAACTCAGTTTCGCACCACAGAGATGGGCCATGCAGCAGGGCAGCTCCCGACGGAACCTGTGCTTTTTGGAGAGCAGGCCTGAGTTGTGTTAATGCCAGCTGACTTGTGAATCACAGGGAAGCCAGCAGGGACAATTAGCAGGTAAGATCAGGGTCTCTTACATGCCAGCTCTTGCTCCAGGGCTAAGACACTAATTGTAGCTGCACTCACTTCCCTCTTCTCCCACCTGCAAATAAATACATTTCTCTAGCCAGGGGGATTATTTGCTTGCTTCTCCCTAAAGCAGTGTCTCTAATTGAAATCCTGCTTCTTAGAGGTTCACTTCTAAGCCATTGTTTTGTTCTGGGCCAAGAATATAAAGGTAAGGCAAGCTAGATACCTGGAATGCAAAATGTAAGGAGGCCCCTACCCTCACAACCCTGGAACAAGTGTCTCCCTAAATTTAGTATGCTAGACACCTGGCTTGTCTCACCCTGTCCCAGCCCTGGTTTTGACTCAGATGTTTTCAGCAGGTATTCCATTAGGTAATGATGGTGAGATTCACAGGAAGTCTGAAAGCCCCTCTGCCTTCTGAAAACATTCCCTATGAACCCGGAAATGTTTTGGCAGTCCATGACACCTCTCCCATATTAGAGCTACCAATTACTGAGTGTTTGGTATATGCCAGTTCTGAACTGAAACCACCCTTGCTTCTTATTTGGCATCTCAGCAACCCTATGAGATTGGTGCTGATCTCAGTTTTACAGATAAGAAAACCAGGGCTGGGAGAGATCCTTCACATAACCAACATGTAGCTGAGCCAGAATTTGACCTTGGTCTGCTGACTACCCCACGTTCTGTACTCATTGAGCTGTCCTTATACCTGACGGGGCATCTGTCACCCTGCCAGGTAAAGCCACTGAGTTTTTCAGTGACAAGCATTTAAGGGTGGGGGGAAGACAAGGAATGAGAGGTTGTGAGTGCACTGGGGCCAAGAGGCATTCTGAGCATGTAGGAGCCCAGGAAAGGAGTGTAGAGAGAAGATTTTGGAGGTAAATTGAAGGGAAAGTCAAAGAAGCCCTATTCTCTGACTTCACCTGTAAACAGCTGGGGTTAAAGGTTGATACTCGCTCTAATTATAGGCCCAAGAAGGGTTGAGCTGAGCCTATGTGGACTCTTTCGGAGGGGGTAGCCTTCTTTCTGCCCAGACCATCTGTTTGTACCTCCTTTCTTTCTGGTGGCAGCCCCATTCCACACTGGTGCTGTCTGTAGCTGGGCTAGTTATGTTCTGATATCTGCAGCCAGCACCTGGACCAGAGAACCAACCCCTTTACCTTGTTCAGTGAAATGCAGCTCTACATTGCTATTTCTTTCAATGCCTTGCTCACATCCTCCTGGACATTCTCCTTCTTTCCCACTAGCAAAGTCCTGCTTCCTCTTCAAGGCCTATTGTGAGCATCACCTCTCTAAGAATAATGTTCTTCAGCCCATCACTGTCCACCTCCACTTCTGCAAAATGAAATGCTTCTCTTTTGGTGTGCCGTGGGCCTTCCTTCATCCAGCTTTTCAGAAACTTCTGATGCACAGTTGCTGCCCCTGTGTGCAGATCAGCTCTTGATCCAGCATGAGTTCCTTGAAGGCCAAGGGCGGGCTTATCTCCACTCTCTGCGGTGTCCCAGTGATGCCATGCAGAAATCTAGGCTTCCTCCTACCACCTTCCTAGAGAATGTTCTGTTTGCTCAATAAACTGTTTTGAAAGAATCAAAGCACAGGGTGGTACCTGTGGCTCAGCGAGTAGGGCGCCGGCCCTATATACCGAGGGTGGCGGGTTCAAACCCGGCCCCAGCCAAACTGCATCAAAAATTAGCCGGGTGCTGTGGTGGGCACCTGTAGTCCCAGCTACCTGGGAGGCTGAGCCAAGAGAATCACCTAAGCCCAAGAGCTGGAGGTTGCTGTTAGCTGTGACTCCACAGCACTCTACCGAGGGCGATAAAGTGAGACTCTGTCTCTACAAAAAAAAAAAAAGAATCAAAGCACAGAGAAGTATATAAAGTGGAAATCAAAATTAACTTCCTTCCTCCCAAATGTATTTCCCAGTGGTCCCTGTTGAATTTGACATCCTTTCTTCCAGAAATTCCTCTATACAAACCAAAATCCACAGACATAAACCTATCCATAGACACATTTCTTTGATTATTCCAATAACATAGTCAAACAGTACATATGTTTTGTGGATTCCTTTTTTTCTGCATAACAATACAACATACCCTTGGGTTCATTTCAGTGCACACGGAATTGTCTCATTTTGTATCAAAATTGTTAAATATCTTCTGTCAATGGACACTTGGACTGTACTGATTTTTTCTTGGCAGTTAACTTCTTCTGCCTTCTACTAAAATATTTACACATTTGAGTAGCTATTTTTATAGCTTAGAGTCCCAGAGAGTTCTGGGGCAAATAATACAAATCTTTGGATTTGGGGGAATATTACAAAGTTGCTTCCAAGAAAGCTGAGCAGGCTTCCTCTTCAAATAGTGAATGGGGAATGTTGCTCCCCCACTGACCCACCCGAACCTCATTAATATCATTACATTTTTAGAAACTTTGGCACTGTGAGAAGTGAAAGATGATATTAAACTGCTGCCTTGATTTACATTTGTTCCATATATTTGTAAGGTTAATTATTTTTTTACATGTTCATTACCATTAGTCCTGCCTATTCTCGTACTTTGCCTATTTTTCTTTTGGACAATTAGTTTTAATGATCTTCAAGAGCTCTTCTTATATTAGACATTTGTTTGTCATATGGATAGAGAATGTTTTCCCCAGTTTATCTTTGTGTTTGTTCTACGGGTTATTATACTAGTAGTATTTTTTTTACAAGAGCTTTTTTATATTTAAATGGATTTTGAAATTTTAGATTAAGGGCATAAGTTTTGAATTCAGACAGTCTGAGTTTGAAGACAGACCACACAGCTTACTTCGTGTAAGTCCCTTAACCTCTCTGAGCCTCATCTGATGCTTGGAAGTGATTCAGGGAATAAATGGGAAAATGGATCACAGAAAGCATTGACCGAGGTAGATGGAATTAACAGGGACCCCCCTCTGCAGGTGGAAGCAGGCTCTCTGCGGTGCCATGCATAAATCTGCCCTGACCTCCCCCTACTCCCCTTACTGTGACCTCCCCTGAAATTCTTCTTGGTCTAGAGGGTGTTTTCCTCCTAACATCCCCTGGGAAAGTCCAGAGGAGACAGTTCTGGCTGCTCCTCTCTGATTAACAGGCAAGGTAGAAAAAGATGTTACTTGATTTAACTGTTTGTTTCACCCACCAGGCCATCTGGCCCCCTGACAGAGGCCACCCTGGCATCCTCCCATCCACATCGCTGAAACCTATTGAATTTCATCATGTCAGCCTTCAGTCAGATTGCTGGATTTTCATTTCGTTCTCAAGTTGTTCATTCCCTCTTTCACTCACACTAGTAATTTCAGGGGCAATATTATAATTTCGAGATGCTGCTTCAGAAGCATAACCAAACATTAAAGTACATTTAGTGTTGAATTGTCACTTAAGATTATTGCAGGAAATTAGGGCCTTCTCGGTTGTAAAAGTGACAGTAGATTAAGAACAGAGCTTCTGTGATGACTAAAGAGGGACAGACTAATGAAGTGTTAAGCACACAGGCCCCTCTTCTGTGGGCACCAAGGAACCCCAGGAAATCCAGGCTTGGGGGTGGCGGACACCGGGGGCTGGGCTGGGGACTCTGTCCTCTATCTTTAGCATTCTTCTCACCACACCTTTAACTGCCAGCTTCACTGAATGCCAGGGTGTTGGCCCTCCTCTGAGAAAGTACCCAAGAGCTGAGGAGAAGGGCGAGGGGCAGTCCATCTCATGGACCAGGACATGGCTGCTGGGCGGGGTGGCAGGGTATTGCCCTTGCCTGTCTCATTGGTTTGGGGCAGAAATGTGCAGAGCTAGCCAGTGGGCTCTCCAGGAGCACCCCAGTAGCAGCCTGGCACCACCTCAGCTACCTAGTTGCAGGCAACGTTAGCTCCAACTTACAGACAGGCACAGAATGACCGAGAAGCCAGACAGAGGGAGCCTGGACTCAAACCAGTCTTTTTGTGGGACAGAGAGCCACGGGCTTCTCCTCGGAGTGGGAGTTACATAGAGGCTATCATTTAGGACGGCTGTGTCCTCTGTAACATGTCTAGTGGTGTGACCTTCCTGGAGGGAAGCAGGTGTCTGGTTGGGGTGGATTGGGCCTGCCTTCCCTGCACCCGGCTAGGCAGTGGGGGAGATGGTTCTCTGCAGACCTTCCTTATACATGCTCCTTTGTCCTTGGAGCACACAGGGTGTTTATCCAAAAGCCACCTCCCTGCCCTCCAGCACTCACACACACTCTCTCTCTCACACACACACAGCTTCAGGACAGCCCCCAGCCCTGCGCAAGCCCCCTAGATGAGGCCTGACCACCAGCCCTTCACCTTCACTGGGTGTAAGTCTCTGCCCTTCCAGGAGCCAATCTGCCAAACCCCTCGGTGTCGCCGTTCTCAGCTCCCCAGCTGAGCCCTCCTTGCTGGTGCGGCCTGAGTCCACTTGCATCATTCATCCGGGCTGCACCTTCTCGGAAAGTTGACGGCTTCCAGCTTCCTGTGTTTGTGGCAAACTCCCAGGAGATTTTTATTTGCATTAAAGATCATAAATATCAAGACAGTCCCCTCCTGAGTCAGGAAGCCCCAGCTCCCTACACAGTTTGTCTCGAGGTACCAGAGAAGGACTTCAGAGAAATAAATGAGAGGTGTCCCTAGGAGGGCTCCTCCTGCTCTGTGCCAGGATTTCTCAATACAATTTGGCCTGTGACACAATCATGCAAGGGCTGGGGCCCTTCAACTACCCCCTCAACCACCTCCTCCCCTTCCCCCACTACCATCTTCATCTCCTGGTACTGTGAAGCTCAGAGGCCACATTGTCCCCAGACTCCCTGCAAATAAGCCCCGAAACACCCAGACCTCATATTTGGGCTTAGAGCTCAGAATCCTCAGAATCCCCTCTGCATGGGATCAGTTACTGCATTAGACGGTTCCTGCAGGAAGATTTCCCCCCACCCCCTGCCAGTGGCTCCTGGGACCAAGTTTGCCCAGACACTTCCGCTTACCCTTCTCTCTCCTTGACCAGTGGGTCCTATTTAACTCATCAAACCACGACTGTCACGTTTTAATATGTCCACACCCTAGAGCAGTGGTTCTCAAACTTCCTAATGCCACAATGTATTTTCATTGTTACAAACGGGTTGTGACCCACAGGTTGAGAACTGCTGCTCTAGAGGAATCTGGACAGGCCCACTCTTTGTGTCCTCTGCTCAGGTGTGCAGCTGTCTGCCCAGCTTCTGCTGTTGGTCCCCAGAGCCCCTCTCCCAGTTGGACCTGGAAGATTTCCAAGTCTAGAGTTGGCTATGCTGAAAGCTGGCCCCTGAGCTCTAGTGAATTACCTCAGCTCATTACCAAAGTGTCTCTCAAAGAGCCGGTTAACAGAGAAATAAAAGTGTCACCAGCATTGCTATAGATGACTATGACTTAGAGCTTACTACTCTCTGAGCCCAGGGTCTAGAACACCCAGTCAGACAGACCACACAGAGGGAGTCAGCCACACATTCTGACATTGATAGTACTGTTTAGTTTGTTTTCCAATTGATTCATTCATTTGATTCAAGGCTGTTCTGCCATCAGAGCTGCCAGCTCTTTGTGAGACAGTCTGTGCCCGAGAGGTCCTTATCACCTGTAGGGCTGGGCAAAGCCACATCTACTCTAATGCTTGTCCACTTGCCATTATTGAGGTACAAGCAGGGGCAGATTGGGTGTCACAAAAGGGGCAAGTATGGTGGAGGCAGAGGGATCTAGTCTCAGACCCTGGTGTCTTTGGATAAGACTCGATTTTCCATCTTATAAGGGGATTCAGTGATGCCCACCTTCCAAAGTTACTGTGAAAAGTGAGTTTGTAAAACCCCAAGGTGGGCCTCCCACCAGACAGTTCATTGCAGTCTTTCGGTTCCCTTGTCCTAAGTACGAAGGCTTCTTGTCTCTTTCCAGCTGCTTCCAGAGGGTGCTGGGAGTTTGGGGTGTCAGAGAGATCCCCTCTAGACCAGGCTGGCCATGGCAAGGATATGCAGCCAGCTCTCCACCCTCCATGTAATTCTGCTCTCTCTCTCCTGCCCCCACGGGTACCCCTGCTGGGGGGTCTTCTGAGCTGCGGAGAGAGCTTTGACAGGTTTTCCAGCCACCAGGAGCCAGGTGGGTGGAGGAGGAAACCTCAGCACACAGAGTTTCAGTGACTTGCCTGAAGCCCTACTGGTGGGACAACCCAGCACCCTGGATTTCGGGCTCCTGACACCTTGAAGGAAGCTGGTGGTGGGGCAGGGATGACTGAAAGGAAAGAGCGGAGCAGGGAAGCAGAGTAAAGAAAGAAGAGTAGGAGAAAGGGGAGGGAGGGAGTGAGATGCCACCTCAAAAGTCAAGGGACGACACTTGTAATTCCAGTTCTTTGGGAGACTGAGACAAGAGGATCGCTTGATCCTGGGAGTTTGAGGTTGGTGTGAGCTATCACGACACAACTGCATATATCCAGGGCAACAGAGCAAGATCGTGTCTTAAAAAGATAAAAAATAAAGTCAAGGGACAAAGTGAAAACCTACAAAGGAAGCTACACTATCCCCTCTTCACTGCCTACCTGTGTACCTTGGTACACACAGCTGAGCCCTGGTCTGCAAACCAGGCTGCCAGAGGCCTGGCTTAGCCATGGCCTTGCCACGCACTAGCTGTACACCTTTGTGCCAGTTTCCTAACTTTTGGATGTTTCTTTCTTCACTTACAAAATGAAAAGCCTGGGTGAGATGATTGCTGTCGGCTCTTCTAGCACTAGAAATGTCGGTGGCCATTCAGATAAAAATCCTAGAGCTCTGATGGTTGTGACTGCTTTCAGATGGAGAAGCTAGCAAAAATTGCCTTGGGAATTGGGTTCATTCCTTTTTTCTTTAGCCAAGGAAGGTTCTGGAATGATGGGAAAGCCAGAAAAATCCTGGCATCTGAGGAGCACCCCACCCCATCATCTCCTTTGGCAGCCCAAGACTCTTCTGCCTCCCAGGGAATGGTTTAATTTATATCTCAATAACCTGCCTGATAGGAAACCAAGAATAACCTGGGTAACTATTAGTTTGCTAGATGCTGCCATAACAGAATACCACAGATTGGGGGGCTTAAAGAACGGAAATTTATTTTGTCACAATTCTAGAGGTGAAAGTGTCAGATCAGCACGTCGGCAGGGCGGGTGCCTGCTGAGGCCTCTCTCCATGGCTTGCAGAAGGCCGTCTTCTCCCTTTATCTCTGTGTACTTGTCCTTGTCTGTGTGTGTGTCTGTGTCCAAATCACCTCCTTTTATAAAGACATCAGCCAGATTAGGATCCCCGCCCCACCCTATCAACCCCATTTTGCCTTAGTCAACTCTTTAAAAGCCCTGTCTTCAAATGCAGCCGCATTCTGAGTTATAGGGGGTTAGGGCTTCAACATATGAATTTGAGGGGGACACAGTTCAGTCCATGACAGCGACTATGGCATTATTGTCCCATGCTGGAGTAGGTTTAAAAAATATTTTTGAGGTTTTTATTGACGAACACAACATACATGAGAAAAAGTACACATATGATATGTTTATAGCTTGAGCACACTCAGAGAGCCAGAGCGAGGCAGAGGGTTACCAGTTCCCCCAAACCACCACCATGTCCCCTTGTCCATGTATTAGCTTCTCTTGTTTTTGTGCTTTGTATATACAAATCTTGTTAAACATAATCTTGTGCACCTGCCTTCTTCACCCAACATCACGCTTGTGAGATTCACCTGGGTTGCTGGGCAGGGTTGTCACCTGCTAATCCTCTTGTGTAGTATGTCACTGTGTGAATATTCCTCAATTAATCCATGCATGTTACCATTGATGAAATTTGGGGTAGTTCCTAGTTTGGGACTATTATAGACCGATTATTCTAAATACTCTTTTTTAAAAAAATCTTTTTTGGATGGGTCTTGCTATGTTGCGCAGGCTGAACTCAAACTCCACTGCTTAAGCCAGTAGTTCTCAAACTGTGGGTCGTGACAGGTGTATTAAAGGGCCACAGCATTAAGAAGGTTGAGAACCACTGGCTTAAGCTATCCTCCTACCTCAGCCTCCCAAGCAGCTGTGACTACTATAGGTGTGCATCACTTTATGTATATTTTTTTAAATTAAATCATAACTGTGTACATTTATGGGGTACAGTGTGCTAATTTGGTATACCTTGTGGAATGCTCACAACAAACTGATTAATATAACCATCATCTCATTATGTGTTGTGGTCAGACATTTATACTCTATTCTTAATAGATTTGAAATGTACCATTGCATTGTGCACAATAGGTGAGGTCCCACAATATGCCCTCCCTCCTCCTGCCCTCCCCCTTCCTCTCTCCCTCTTCTTTTCTCCTTCTTTCTGGAGTGTAGTTGTGTTTTATCAATCATATGAATGTGTAGGTGATTACATATTGGTTTCATAATAGCATCAAGTACATTGGATACTTTTTTTTTATATTCTTGAGATGCTTTACTTAAAAAGAACATGTTCCAACTCCATCCAGGTAAACATAAAAGATGTAAAGTCTCCATCCTTGTTATGGCTGCATAGTATTCCATGGTATATATATACCACAATTTGTTAATCCATTCATGAGTTGATGGGCATTTGGGCTTCTTCCATGACTTGGCAATTATGCATTGGGCCGAAATAAACATTCTGGTGTAAATGTCTTTGTTGTAAAATGATTTTTGATCATCTAGATAGACACCTAGTAGAGGAATTGCAGGATTGAATGGTAGGTCTACTTTTAGTTCCTTGAGAATTCTCCAAACTTCTTTCCAAAAAGGCTGTATTAGTTTGCAATCCCACCAGCAGTGTAGAAGTGTTCCCTCCTCTTTTGTGGACACATTTTACCCATTTGTGTTGGTTTATACTCAGGAGTTGAGGTACAGGGTCATAGGTCTCACCTTAGTGGAGACTGCCAAATAGTTTTCCAAAGAAATTGTACCAGTTTACACACTCTCATCAGCAGTGTATAAGGGTTCCAGTTGCTCCATATCCTTAACTATACATGGTTTTATCTCCCTATCTGTCTTTTATTTTAGGCACACTTGTGAGTGTGTAGTGATATCTCACTGTGGTTTTGATCGTGTTTTTCTGATGACTTGTATGGGACATCTTGCCTTTGATTGGCCGTGTGGATTGCCTCCTTTGGAAAGGGCCTAGTCAAGTCTTCTGCCCTTTTCCCCTACTGGATTGTCTGCCTTTTTTCTTATTTTGTAGGAATACTTTCTATATTCTCTATGAACCTTTTGCTTATTCTGGGACAATTTTTCAGAGTGAAAGGAGAGGAGAGAATGATAGATAAGCTGGGATGAGTGTTGTAGACCAGGGCAGACCCAAACATTCAACACACTGTGGGTTCCAGTTTTAAAAAGATTTAAAGAGACTAATTTGAAGGCACCAAGGACTCATATAAAAATGAAAAGGAAGAAAGAGCCATGTTTTCAGTAACAGCTTGTAGGATTCTCAACCTCTTTCTTTTCCTGAATATTTCTAAACTTGTTCACCTTTAAAATCAAACGCTGAGATGAATTTTTATTCCCACATGATGCTGATGCAGCATTTGGTTTTCTATCCATCCATGATCTAACTTAAGTTCATTAAGCTTCTGACATTTTATGATCCTCTTAGTCCATTCCCATAATTTTATTAATGAAAAACAAGTCTGAAATGGTTAAATGACATCCCCAAGGTCCCCCAGCTAGTTAGCACAGAGCTGGGACTAGACTCTCAGTCTACGGTGCTTTTTCCAAAGGCATTTTGATAAATATTCAGTGTTTAAATCAACCCATAAATACCTTTGACCAAGGTATTGTGAGGCACTTACCTTTGGCAAGGTCATTGCGAGGCACTGATATCTGTTGAAATATTGGGTGGAGGGAAGGTGCTCACCTTCTGCCTTCTCAGGGTCAGGTGACAAGGCTCCACTAGAGGGTTTGCGACATTCCTTCTAACTCTGAATTCTACATCCAAAAGTAACTTGCATGAAGGAAGAGAAATGGTAGCTGTTTTTATACAACAGGAAACCAGTAAATAAGTATAGATTTCCTATGAAAGGAAAGGATTGGGTTTCTTTAGTCAATAAAGAGAAAGGAGAGAAATCAGCCTTTATATAAATGAAGTCCCGGTGGTAGGAGTAATGCAGAACAGCCACCCTTGTCTTTCTCTCTCTTTTCAAATGGGCAACAGAAAATGTCTATTTACAGGTGGAAGGGTTCAGAGAGAGCCCTTAAGAGACTGAGTGATTTTACCGTGGGAGGCTGAAGACTCTCTGTAGGTCACTAAATTAAAGACATGTATATAATTGGATCTCTTGTGGTCGGAAGTAAGAGAAAACCACATTCGAATTGGCTTGAGCACAAAAAAAGGACAAGAAAAGAAAAAAATGTACTAGCTCATGTCATGGAAAATACGGGTAGGCCTTATTTTAGGATTGGAAGGATTCAGGCTCAAAGAACATCAGCAATCATTCTTTCTTTCTTCCTTGCTGTAACTTCTCTTTGCTTTCCTTTGCATTAGAAAGGAAGGCCTTTTAGGACAGGTTCTCCTGTGTTGGGGGAGTCATGGCCACAGGGTAACAGGCTTATATTCTCCTGGTCTGACAACTCCAGCAGAGAATTTCTTTCCTAGGGTTTCAGCACATGCCCTGAGTCTGATTCTGTTATCCTGATTTGGGTCCCATGCTCATCTTTGGAACCAGCTATTGTGACTCTGTGACTCTGTCTATTCATTCACTATCCACCTGCCTTTGGGGGTGGAGAGTTGGGAACATCTCCCACGGGAACTTCAGGGGCTGAGTTAGGGACAGTGGTTCCCAAAGGAACATCAGGGTGCTCTTAACAGAGGAAGGGAGAATTAATTTAAGGCAGGCATGCAAACTGATGTCTAGGTAAGCTCCGTGAGTTGTAAACATTCAAGTTGAAAGAAGGAGCCCTGCCCGGGGGCGGAGGGGGCGGGGAGAGAAAGATCAGCTGCCCAGCTGAAAATGGTGACCGAGTCTCATGCCTACTCTCGACCTCCTTTTTCTCATTTAGAGCATAGTGGGGATGGGAAAAATCTGTGATCCAGGTGGGGGTGGGGGGTGCCGGGATGCGCCTGCTCTGCACCTAGCAAGCACATCCTAGGGTGGTGCTGGTCTTACACCTGGGGGCTCTGACCAGGCTCAGTCCCACTGTGCACCAGGCCCCGCTGGTCCCCAGCTCCCACCTCTCCTGGTGCTGTTTCCTCCTTCCCATGCACATACATTTTGGGAGAAGGATTCTCTCTGCCCTCCAACACACACATCTGGGCTAAGCTCTGGCCAGGGCCACCCTCCAGTAGACTCTTGCTCTGGGAAACATTGTTCCCAGCAGACTTCCAGAGTTTCTGGAGCCTGACTGCCTGAGGCTGTTGGACCCTCAGTGTTCCAGTCTGCCTTTCCTGGGTTGGGCTGGTCTGCTTGAAGGGCCTACTTGCCTGCTCTCCTGCATCCTTCCCCAGCCTGGCCACAGGCTGGTGGGCGTGCTGAGCCTCACAGACTTGCAGCGTGGCAGCAGGCGGAGCCCTGAGGGGAGAAAGGGGGAGGCCTGCTCCTCACTCACACCAGGCCAGGAAGAGGCCTTCGCTGGAGTCGCTGGGCTACCCCTTCAGCCTCCTGGTCTATCTCCACCTAGATAGAGCAACTAGGAGCCACTCTATTCTATGCATATCTTTCTGGGGTAGAGTCAGGAAAGGTAAGAACTGATTTTTCTTCTGTAAGTTCGGAACAATATTTCTAAGTACCACTATTTTAAACTATAAAATGAGATATATATCAGTGAAGTAGGGTCTAGTTTAGTTCAAAGTCAGGATGAGATTTAGGCACATATTTTAATGAGATTCCATTTTTTTTCATACTTTCAATAAACCCAAATTTTAACCCTACCATGTTATACCAGATGTGAGCGGATAGCTGAGATATTACCTTGCCCTCCAGATGCTCACAGTGGGCCAGATGTGGAAAGTGATCACTAAATGTGTGGCTGTGCTTCGTGCAAAACAAGGACAAAGTCTGGGTGGCTCCTTTTCAAATCCAGGAGCCCTTCCAGAGAAGAGGATACTTGAGCTGGTGGAAGTTCCTTCGTGTCCCTCCAGGGCAGAGACATGGAACTGTGAGCCAATTGGAAAAGCTGGGGTGCTGGGCTCAGGCAGGAACAGGAAGGCTCAGGAAATGGGCAGCAGAGAGGTAATGAAGGGCCTCTATGTGATGCTGAGAAGCCTAGTGTAGGCCACATGTCAACGGGCTTCTTGTTAAAATGTAGCTTCTGTTCACAGGTCTGGGGTGGAGCCTGGAATTCTGCAGGACTAACAGGCTCTCAGGAGACCACACTCTAGCAGCAAGGGTGAAGTCGGTCAAATCTTCGGGAACATTGCTTAAAGAATGATCATAATCCCTTGTGTTTGTGTACCTGGAAATTCTACAATGTGTGAAGAGTATTGTATAATTTAATTCATGCAATATCCCTGTGAAATAGGATTCCTATAGCCCATAATTTTTATATGCAGATCCTGAAGGACAGGAAAGTTAAACAAGCAGAGTTTTATAGCTGGAAAGGGCCTCGGAAATCTAAAACAATGCCTCATTTTACAGGTGAGGCAACATTATCGGTCATCTTGAGGTTGTTGCAGGTCTGAAAACCCAAAGTTTCTGTGATTTCAATGTGTGGCTCATAATGACATAGGTTCTTAAAGACAAAGGTTAGATGAAAATCTTCAGTTCATTCTGGGAAAGGTCCCAGGATTGCCTCCCTCTCTGGGCTAAGCTCTGGGAGAGGGTTTAGGATTATATTAATATATCTGACAGATATGGCACTAGGAGCAATGTACCTGAAAGTAAACATTCATGACTGGATAATCACAAATTTTAGTCTTTCTTCCATTCATTTTCTTGGCAACCTTGAACCATATTGGTTCAATGTAGTACATCATCATTTTTATTTATTTATTTATTTATTTATTTATTTATTTATTTATTTATTTTTGAGACAGAGCCTCAAGCTGTCACCCTGGATAGAGTGCTGTGGCATCACAGCTCACAGCAACCTCCAATTCCTGGGCTCAAGCGAGTCTCCTGCCTCTGCCTCCCAAGTAGCTGGGACCA
>CAUYRH010001644.1:0-16224 GCA_963574655.1 Perodicticus potto
TGAATCTGACAAAAGTTTAATATCCAGGATCTATACAGAACTGCAATTAATCTACAGGAAAAAACCCAAAAATTCTATACATCAATGGGGGAAAGAGATGAATAGATTTTTCTCTAAAGATGACAGACAAATGGCCAGTAAGCACTTGAAAAAATGCTTATCATCCTTAATTATTAGAGAAATGCAAATTAAAACCACCCTGAGATACCATCAAACTCCAGTGAGAATGGCCTATATCACAAAATCTCAAGATTGCAGATGCTGGCTCGGTGCCTGTGGCTCAATGGGCTAAGGTGCCAGCCACGTACACCTGAGCTGGTGGGTTCAAATCCAGCCCGGGCCTGCCAAACAACAATGATGGCTGCAACCAAAATATGGCCGGGTGTTGTGGCGGGTGCCTGTAGTCCCAGCTACTTGGGAGGTGGAGGCAATTGACTCGCTTGAGCCCAGGAATTGGAGGTTGCTGTGAGCTGTGATGCCACAGCACTCTCGCCAGGGTGACATTTTGAGGCTCTGTCTCAAAAAAAAAAAAAAAAAAAAAGATTGCAGATGCTGGCACGGATGTGGGGAGAAAGGAACTCTTTTACACTGCTGGTGGGACTGCAAACGAATAAAACCTTTTTGGAAGGAAGTATGGAGAAACCTCAAAGAACTCAACCTAGACCTCCCGTTTGATCCTGCAATCCCATTGTGGGGCATCTATCCAGAAGCAAAAATTTTTATTCCTTCTTTTTCTATGCTTTGGAAAATATTGTATAATATAGGTACTAGTTCCTCTGGAAATGTTTAATAGAATTCGGATGTGAAGCCATCTGGTCCTGGACTTTTCTTTTTAGGGAGATTTCATATTGTTGATGCTATTTCAGTGGTTGATATAGGTCTATTTGAGGTTTCTAATTCTTTCTGGTTGAGTCTAGGAAGGTGGTGTGCTTCCAGGTATTGGTCCATTTCCTTCAGATTTTCATATTTCTGGGAATAGAGATTTTTGTAGTAATCATTGAGGATCTTTTGAATTTCTTTTTTTTTTGCATTTTTGGCTGGGGCTAGGCTTGAACCTACCACCTCTGGTATATGGGGTGGCGCCCTACTGCTTGAGCCACAGGTGCCACCGATTTTTTGAATTTCTGAAGTGTCTGTTGTTATTTCTCCTTTATCATTTCTGATAGACAATATTGGAGATTTTACTTTTCTATTTCTGGTTAGGTTGGCCAAAGGTTTATCAATTTTGTTAATCTTTTCAAAAAGCCAACTTTTTGTTTCATTGATCTTCTGAATGATTCTTTTGTTTTCAATTTCATTTAATTCTGCCCTAATTTTGGTTATTTCTTTTCTTCAGCTGGGTTTGGGTTTGCGATGTTCTTCCTTTTCCAGTTGCTTGAGATGATCCATTAAGTTGTTGGCTTCCTCTCTTTCTGATTTCTTGATGAAGGCTTCCAATGCTATAAATTTCCCTCTTAGGACTGCCTTTGCAGTATCCCACAGGTTTTGATAATTTGTGTCTTCATTATCATTTTGTTCCAAAAATTTGGTGATTTTCTTCTTAATCTCGTCTTTGACCCAGTGATCATTCAGCCTAAGATTATTTAGCTTCCGTGACTTTGCTCGAATATGAAGATTCCTGTTGCTGTTGAGTTCAACTTTTATTCCATGGTGGTCCAAGGAGATACAAGCAATAATTTCTACACTTTTAAATTTGTTGAGATTAGACTTGTGTCCTAGGATATGATCTATTTTGGAGGATGACCCATGGGCTGATGAGAAGAATGTATGTTCAGTTTTATTAGGGTAAAATGTTCTGTAGAGGTCTGTAAAGTCCATTTGTTTTAGAGCCAGGTTTAAGTCTAATATTTCTGTGTTTAGTTTCTTCTTGGAGGATCTATCCAAAACTGTCAAAGGGGTGCTAAAATCTCCAACTATTATGGTGCAGGAAGATATCAAGTTGTTCATATCCATTAGGGTCTGCTTTATGACTTGAGGAGCATTCTGGTAGGGTGCATAAATGTTAATTATTGAAATCTCTTCATGTTGGGTACGTAATGACCCTTGACACATACGTAATGACCTTCCTTATCTTTCTTTATCTTTGTTGGTTTAAACCCAATTGTATCTGCTACTAAAATTTCAACCTCTGCTTTTTTCTGGTTTCCATTTGCCTGTAATATACAAGTCCATCCCTTCACCCTGAGTCCATTTTTATCCTTTAAGGTAAAGAGAGACTCTTGTATCTTGTACACCAGATATCTGGTCTGAGTTTATGTATCCAGTCAGCCAGCCTGTGCCTCTTTAGAGGACAATTTAAACCATTCACATTAATTGAGAGAATTGATAGGCCTGGTTGTGTTTTGTGTGTCAAGGTTTTTGGATGTCCAGTGGACATTTTTAATCCTTTCACCACTTTGGAAGTTGGGTTTTGTTCAAAAGTTTCTGGGTGAGTTTACTTTGGAGGTAGAGCATTGTGCTTGTTGTTTCGGAGGATGGGTCTGAGAATATCCTGGACAGCTGGTGTAGTATGGCAAATTTCTTCAACATGTCTATGTCATTAAAGTATTTAGAGTGATCCCACAACTCTCTCAGGGAATGAACAGTTTTTGCTCTCCATTTGTCTGCCTCTTTGAGTGTTTGGGAATATTCAAAAGCTTTGTCTTCAGTTTCAGAGATCCTTTCTTCTGCCTGGTCAACTCTATTACTGAGGGATTCTACTGTATTTTGGAGCTCCTCTACTAACTTTTTCATTTCCTTGAGCTCTGCTATCTCTTTTCTTATTATGTCCATATCTGTGGTGACTTGGGCTTTGAATTAATTAATTTCTTGAGACAACTTTAGAAATACTCTTTGGCATTCAATTTCTATCTTTTCTTCCTTTCTATCTATCTTATTTGCAATCCATAGTCTGAATTCGATTTCTGACATTGCTGCCATTTGTCTACATATGACATCTATCTTCAGTTGTATCTCCCTTGTCATTTCTTGGGGAAATTTGATCTACTCTGGTTATTCATGTTGCCAGAGTTCTTCTGTTGGGTCCGCATCATGTTTATTTTACACTGTTTGGTTATTAGAACTGGTAGGGTGAAACTGAATTGGGGTTCCCGGATAGTAGAGATAGCCCCTTACCAAAGCTCTAGGCTTTGTAATTGTGGCTTATCTACTACAACCTTGCAAAGGCCCCTTTCAGAGTTTTAACCAGAGACTCTGAGGACCTACGTGGTGAAACAGCACAAGCTAGCTCTGTTTTGATATCAGCCAACCTCTTCCCTATCCCAAGAAACCACAGTATTAGGTTTAAATCTTGACTGTGAAGAGATACAAACAGCTGCAGCACCCAGCCCCCACCCTTCAGTTCTTTTCCACTACAGAACTTCAAAGGTCAACCTCAGAATGTCCCAGAGTGAATAGCCCCAGACACAGGTTCCAACCAAATTGTCTCAGGCAATGTAAACCCTGCCCAACAGAGAGGGATTCAAGGGTCTCCAACAGCACAATTGTTTTTTGTTGTTGTTGTTTGTTTGTTTGTTTTTGTAGAGACAGAGTCTCACTTTATTGCCCTTGGTAGAGTGCCATGGCGTCACACAGCTCACATCAACCTCCAACTCCTGGGCTTAGGCGATTCTCTTGCCTCAGCCTCCCGAGTAGCTGGGACTACAGGCACCCGCCACAACGCCCGGCTGTTTTTCTGTTTTGTAGTTCGGCTGAGGCCTTGTTTGAACCCGCCACCTTCAGTATATGGAGCCGGCACCCTACTCGATGAGCCACAGGTGCCGCCCCCAATAGCATAATTGGACCCAGGGATCCACACTCACACCTGCCAGACTCAGTCCACACTGTTGTCTGCTTCTCAGGCCCAGCTGCAGCCAGGGGCCACAGCCCTACCCACCAGTCTCAGTTCACATCCAGCTAGCCTCTGCTTGCCAGACCAATTGGAGTCAAGGGACCACGCCCCAGCCTGCCAGTCTCAGTTCACTGCCTGGTAAGCCTCTGTTCACAGGCTCTGTTGGAGTCAGGGTCCCGGCCCCACCCTCTGGTCTTAGTCCACACACAGCTAGCCTCTGCTTGCCAGACCAGTTGGAGTCAGGGAACAAGACCCCCACCTACCAGTCTCAGTCCACCGCCTGGCAAGCCTCTGTTTGCAGTCTGTTAGAGTCAGGGCACCTCACTCTGCCCGCCTCTCAGTACAGTGGGCCACGCCCTAGTCGTCAGTTCTTGGTTCAACCACAGTAAACCACTGCTGCTCAAGGGTTCTGTTGGAATCAGGGGACCATGCCCTTGCTCTCAGGTTGCAGTCCATGCCTAGCAAGCCTCTGCTTGCAGGCCCAGTAGGGGCTGGGGACCAGCCCCGTCTGCCAAACTCGGTCCACGCAGGGCAACCACTCTCGCGCTGTGGGCGCCGTTCTGCACCCCATCCCACCGAACACAGCCCGAACTGAGGGTCAGCAGTACCACTGGCCAGGCATAGTCATAACTAGAGGACTGAACCTCCTCCTGCCGAGTGTCCCTTTCTTCCCACACCCTCTTTCTTCCCTGTTAGTCACGGATTCCGTCCTGGTGGTTGCCGGTCCACACTATGCCCGGTTCTCTCAGGACGAGACCAAACACCCTGTGCTCTGCAGGGTGCAGAACTTCAGACTGCCATGCAAGGGGGAAAGGGTGGACTAGGAGTTTGGACTTGTGGGGGTAAATATCTATTCAAAATTTTATGCCTGGCGGGGTGGTGTCTAGATTCATAAGTGGGACCTCCCTGGAGAAAAAGACCTAGAGTTTAGCAGCTTTCTCCAGCGAGGTAAAATGAGAGGTCTTTTGTTCCCTACTTGTTGGCGCAGATAGCCTGCGGCTGGCCTCCTCCTTGGGGGAGGAGTCTCCCCTCCTCTAGTAGATAGGCTTTTTTTTTTAAGACAGAGCCTCAGATAGAGACTCTATCTGTCACCCTGGATAGAGTGCAGTGGCATCACAGCTCACAGCAACCTCTAATTCGTGGGCTCAAGCGAGTCTCCTGCCTCCGCCTCCCAAGTAGCTGGGACTACAGGCCCCCTGCCACAATGCCCGGCAATTTTTTGGTTGCAGCCGTCATTGTTGCTTGGCAGGCCTGGGCTGGATTCGAACCCGTCAGCTCAGGTGTACGTGGCTGACGCCTTAGCCCATTGAGCCACAGGCGCCGAGTCAATAGATAGGCTTTGACCTGTAATTTGTTTTCTTGAATGCTCTTCCTTGGAGTTATAGCTTGCTGAACTTCTTTCTTGGCTCAGCTCCCTGTCTTTGGCCTCATAGAGTCCAATTCCGTCCAGTTTTTCTTCCTGTGCTCAGGAGCCTCTGCGGAGGGTTGCTACCAGTCGGCCATCTTCCCCCCAAAATCAGTGCTGCTTATTTTAGATGTTTGTACTTCCGGTTATCAATTTTTGAGGTCGACATTCACCATTATGCTACAATAAACACCTCCAAATGTCAGTTGGTTATAAAAGCAAAGGTTTATTTCTTGCTCACCTCACATGCTATTCTAGGGTCAACTTCCGTTAATCTCCACATCTTGGAGTGAGTAGTAGCTCCTATCTGGGATAAACCAGACTCATGGCAAAAAAAAAAAAAAGGACAAAAAAAGCAATGATGGGGCTGGGTGCCCTGGCTCATGCCTGTAATCCTAGCACTCTGGAAGGCTGAGACAGGTGGATTGCTTGAGCTCACAAGTTTGAGACCAGCCTGAGCAAAAAAGGAAGATTCCTTTCTCTACTAAAAATAGAAAAACTGGCTCAGCGCCTGTGGCTCAACGGGCTAAGGCGCCAGCCACGTACACCTGAGCTGGTGGGTTCGAATCCAGCCCAGGCCCGCCAAACAACAATGACGGTGGCAACCAAAAAATGGCCAGGCATTGTGGTGGGCACCTGTAGTCCCAGCTACTTGGGAGGCGGAGGTAAGAGACTCGCTTGAGCCCAGGAGCTGTGATGCCACAGCACTCTACATAGGGTGACAGCTGGAGGCTCTGTCTCAAAAAAAAAAAAAAAAATAGAAAAACTGAGGCAAGAAGATCCCTTGAGCCCAAGACTTTGAGGTTGCTGTGAGCTATGATGCCATGGCACTCTACCCAGGATGACAGCATTAGACTCTGTCTCAAAAAAAAAAAAAAAAAAAAAAGCAATGATGGCTCAGCACCTGTAGCTCAGCTGCTAGGCTGCCAGCCATATACACTGGAGCTGGCAGGTTCGAATCCAGCCTGGGCCTTCTGGACAACACTGACAACTACAACAAAAAAATAGATGGGCGTTGTGGTGGGCGCCTGTAGTCCCAGCTACCCGGGAGGCTGAGGCAAGAGAATCACTTAAGCCCAAGAGTTTGAGGTTGCTGTGAGCTGTGATGCCACAGTACTCTACCAAGGGCGACAAAATGAGACTCTGTCTCAAAAAAGAGGCAGTGATTGGCTTGGCACCTGTGGCTCAAGCGGCTAAGGCGCCTGCCACGTACACCTGAGCTGGCGGGTTCGAATCCAGCCTGGGCCTGCCAAACAACAATGTCGGCTGCAACCAAAAAATGGCCGGATGTTGTGGCGGGCGCCTGTAGTCCCAGCTACTTGGGAGGTGGAGGCAGGAGACTCGCTTGAGCCCAGGAATTAGAGGTTGCTGTGAGCTGTGAAGCCACAGCACTCTATCCAGGGTGACAGCTTGAGGCTCTGTCTCAAAAAAAATAAAAAAAAAAAAAAAAAAAAAAAAAGGCAGTGATGGAAGCATGCATTGGCTAGTAGGGCTTCTTCCTAGAAGTAGCAATTGTTATTTCCACTCACATGGTTCATTAGCCACTGTAAGGAAATGGCCAGGCTTTACTTTAGTCCAGGGAGGAAATATCCTTCTTCCAGAGAAGAGCAGTGAGTATGTGGAAGAATAATACAATCTTTTTTTTTTTTTGAGACAAAGTCTCACTATTTCATCCTCAGTAGAGTGCTGTGGTGTCACAGCTCACAGCAACCTCCAACTCTTGGTCTTAAGTGATTCTTTTTTTTTTTTTTTTTTTTTTTTTGTAGAAACAGAGTCTCACTTTTATTGCCCTTGGTAGAGTGCTGTGGCGTCACACAGCTCACAGCAACCTCCAACTCCTGGGCTTAGGCAATTCTCTTAACTCAGCCTCCCAAGTAGCTAGGACTACAGGCGTCCGCCACAACGCCCGGCTATTTTTCTGTTTTGCAGTTTAGCCGAGGCCGGGTTTGAAGCCGCCACCTTCAGTATATGGGGCCGGCGCCTTACTCGATGAGCCACAGGCGCCACTCCTTAAGTGATTCTTTTGCCTCAGCCTCCTGAGTAGCTGGGACTACAGGGGCCTGCCACTATGCTCAGCTATTTTTTGTGGCAATTATCATTGTTGTTTAGCTGGCCTGGGCCATATTTGAACCTGTCAGCCTTGGTGTATGTGGCGGGCGCCATAACCACTGTGCTATAGGCACTGAGCCAGAATAATCTTCCACAAAGCCCAATAAATAGGACCCTCTTTTTCACCTGGGTTCTGAACTGAGCTCTAAGACAAATGAGTCAACACATGGAGAATCGAAATGACTCTTTTATTACTAATACAGGCTAGAAGGGAGGATGGTAGCTTGATACAAGAGCCAAATGGGGTTGCTAATACAGAAGCTAGGAACATAAAACCTCACTGTTCAGTGGAGGCTGTAGTGGGTAGTGCAGACCTGTGTCTGGGAAGCTGTCCTTGGAGAAAGAGAAAACATATTCCACTAGGAGCAGCCAGCTCTCAAGCAAAGGGAAAGAGAAGGGGGCCTGAACACCTGGTGTCTCTTTCCAGACTTTCCAGGCAAGGCTCAGCGCCATGCTCAGTGATTAGGGCGCCGGCCACATGCACTGGGGTTGGTGGGTTTGAACCTGGCCAGGACCTGCTAAACAACAATGACAAATACAACAACAACAACAACAAAAACAGCTGGGCATTGTGGCGGGCCCATGTAGTCCCAGCTACTGGGAGGCTGAGGCAAGAGAATCACTTAAACCCAAAAGTTTGAGGTTGTTGTGAGCTGTGATGCTATGGCTGGGCGACATAGTGAGGGCAACATAGTGAGACTCTATCTCAAACAAGTTATTCCAATGTCCCTGAAACAGAGTAAATAAGTGGATGAAAGAAGGTCCAGAGTGTAATACTTTGTGGACACACTAAGGAGTGGGGAAAAGAGACACTTGTGACATAGGCACCTTTTAGATGAGGAAACTGAGGTCAGTGAAGATTAATAACTTGCTCACATCATGGTACCAGCTCTGCAGCTCAAGGAAAAAAATATCAGGGCAAGTGTTTTGTAGAGTGGAATTGCCATTCTGGTGTAAGGTCAGGTATGAGGAACATCTTTACATGCTTTTATGTATCCAGATTCGTATGTGCGGGTGCCATATAAATCTGCCCTTTGTGTTTAACTAGCCTGTGTCCATTTGTAGACCTTCCCGCTCCATTCCGCCCCCACAGAGGCCATTCAGAAAATTGTAGGATCCATAAAAACTGGACTCTGAATAAGAGTAACCGTGTGGGGGCTCAGCGCCCATGGCACAGTGGTTACAGTGCCCGCCACATGCCCCGAGGCTGGCGGGCTTGAACCCAGCCCGGGCCAGCTAAACAACAATGACAACTGCAACAAAAAATAGCCGAGTATTGTGGCAGGCACCTGTAGTCCCAGCTACTTGGGAGGCTAATGCAAGAGAATGGCTTAAGCCCAAGAGTTTGAGGTTGCTGTGAGCTGTGATGCCACAGTACTCTACTGAGGGTGACATAGTGAGATCTGTCTCAAAAAAGAATAACTGTGCGGGGAAAATTATGAAATAACCTTATGGGGCCTATGTCACATCCTCAGAGGGACTGAACCAGTGCTTGAAACTCAAACCATAGTAATAGGATTGGAACCTCAGCCTTGCTCTTCTGATTGTGTGCCGAGTCCTTCCCCAATGAGGGGACTGGAAGGTCTGTCCCACTCCCCAGTGCCCCAGAAAGCAGGTGTGGGCCCACACTGATGTTATCCCAAATCCCAGACCAATGCCAGGCCAATCCATGCACACCCCTGCAGAGGACTCTTTGCCTTCTACCAAGCAGGGATCCCATCCAGGTGGCAAAGCTGACAGACAGAAGAAACATTACACTCATGGATGTGTAATTCTAGGATTTATCTATCACCAGCAGTGGCAGCACAGGAACAGATCCTCAATAAATCCTTTCCAAAATTCTCCCCAGATCTGCCCCCAAGTCCCCAAGTTGAGGCTACTAAGATGCTCCCTCCCCCAGCCTGGTTCCTCACATTGGCATGAGCTCTTGATCATTATGATGCATTGCCACTAGTGGGCGCCAAGTCTGTTTCCAAGGCAACTCCATGTGGAATTCGCAGATTTCTGGGCACTGTGTTCTTGACTTTTCTCCTTCTTCTTGCCAAAAGAATGCAAAACATTCTGTTGTTCTTCTTCCTTATCTTTTCTTATTTTGCTTCTTTCTCCGAGGTCTGACTCTCTTTACAAGGTCACGTTGTTTCCTACAATTTCTGCCAAGCTTGCTCATTAAGTCTTGTTATTCCACAGCCCATCCTGGTTTTTGCCAGCTCCTCTGTAATAGGTTCTCTGACAGATCTGGGCTTCTTTCCCAATTGTGAAGAGTTTGCACCATACATTCTGGTGGTGATGAATCGCACCTGGGTTTTGAGCCCAGCTCTGTTCTTTAGGGAGGTCTGGCACCAGTTTGGGTGGGGGATAATAGCTATAATCCATTGATCATTTGCTTTGCTGGATATCTTACCTCTAGTGTTTTCAGGGTAACTTTATTGTCCCATTTTGCAGCTAAGAACATTAAAACCAAGAGGACTCAGCCAGTTAAAGGTCCCCAGCTAATGAGTTGCAAAGCCAGGCTATCAAGGAATCTGTGTCCTTCCCAGGAAGGAACCAGAGGCAAGGAAGGCCACTTAGGAAACCACTGGTGATGACAAAGACCAAAGTGAGATAAGGCAATGGGAATTTAGGTGGGGCAGATTCAAGTCCTTGGAAATGTAGAGTTTGAGTTGTCTGGTGTTCCTGGGGAGGGTCTCACAAAGATGGGGAGTAAATTATAGTAAATTTTTTTTAGCACTTTATAAAACTCTTTTACAAATATTTACTTGTTTTTTCCTCATCACAGATAAGAAATAGATCATATCAACCCCTTAAATTTAGTTTAACTGATCCACATGCTGATTCAACTGCCCCATCCCCCATTTCTCATTCATACCACAAACTCTTAGGACTAAGCCCTTGTAAAGGAGGTTTGACCCTTAGCTGAGGTGTAGTTTAGGGTAATTGGCAATGGCCACTAGAACAGGGCAAGCAGAATATTTTCCACCTTCCACCCTTGTCTATCCTTCACTGTGGAGTGGACTGACTTTTACACATGGGTCAGGAGGCTCCTTGGCCCTCTGGCTTCAGGTTGGGTTTTAGTGGGAGCCCCAGACAGTTGCTTCACAGATGTGGCTGTTCTCATCCCACTGCCCCAGCTCCCTCAGGCCTGTGAGGTGTAATGACTCTCAACCTAGGGGCCACGGTGTCCCTACTTGTCCACACCCTTATAGATAATCCCTTTGTTAAGTTCCTCTCAAGAGCCCCACTTTGAGTGTGCGAACCATTTGTTTGCTCCAGGGTCTTTTTTTTTTTTGTCTTTTTGAGGCAGAGCCTCAAGCTGTCACCCTGGGTAGAGTGCGTGGCCTCACAGCTCACAGCAACCTCCAACTCCTGGGCTCAAGTGATTCTCCTGCCTCCACTTCCCGAGTAGCTGGGACTACAAGGCGCCCGCCACAACGCCCAGCTATTTTTTGGCTGCCGCTGTCGTTGTTTGGCGGGCCCGGGCTGGATTCGAACCCGCCAGCTAAGGTGCATGTGGCTGGCACCTTGGCTGCTTGAGGCACAGACGCCGAGCCTACTCCAGGGTCTTGATGGGACAGCTAAACCCCCAAGTCTCAGTGGCTTGAGCCAGCGAAAGGTTATTTCTTGCTCGTGTCAGCCCACAGTAGGTCTGTGTTGTGTGTATACGTGCACATGTGTGGAATCTCCGGGAGGAGAGGAAATTGGGTCACCAGAAGTTGTGGGAGCAGCACAGTCAGTCTAGTCAGACTGAGATTTCTCCGGAAAGCACAGGGTACTCTGACCTACTAGGGTGGTAGCTGGCAACACTTCAGAAACTGACTGACTCTTCTAGGTCACGGTGTTCTCACTGTAATCAAATGGTTGTGAAACTGCTGAGAAACAGGAACTTCTTCCTGGTCCCACAGGCTCTAGGAATGAAAAAGTGATTGCCTTAAAGATGCTAATGCTTACTCATAGAAGATAATTTCCACTTACTTATTATTTACTTTAATAAGCAGCAACTAAAAGCATAAGGCAATATGTTGTCTCTCTGGGAGACATAAAGATGATTCAGATGTAGAGTCTACCCCCCCAAAACTTGAAATATCTTCATGTTTAAATTATATTTTTAAATTTAGATACAGTAAAATTCCTTTTTGGTATACAATTTTTATCAGTTTTTAAATTTTCTTTTCTTTTCTTTTTTTTTTTTTTTGAGACAGAGCCTCAAGCTGTCACCCTGGGTAGAGTGCCGTTGCATCACAGCTCACAGCAACCTCCAATTCCTGGGCTCAAGCGAGTCTCCTGCCTCTGCCTCCCAAGTAGCTGGGACTACAGGCGCCCGCCACAACGCCCGGCTATTTTTTGGTTACAGCTGTCATTGTTGTTTGGCGGGCCCGGGCTGGATTCGAACCCGCCAGCTCAGGTGTATGTGGCTGGTGCCTTAGCCTGTTGAGCCACAGGCACCGAGCCTGTTTTTAAATTTTCTTATTTGTATTTCTTTGCATATATTTTTTACTGAGATATAATTCACATACTGTAAAATTCATCTTAAAGTACACTGTTTAGCAGTTTTTCGTATATTCAAAGAGATATGCAACCATCACCATTAATTCTAGAACATTTTTATTTACCCCCCAAAGAGACACCATATCCATTAGCATCAACTTCCTATTCTCCTTTCTCCCTTACTCCTGGCAACCAACCACTGATTTACTTTCTGTCTCTATGGATTTTCTTACTCTGGACTTTTCACATAAATGGAATAATATAATCTGTGTTTCTTTCTCACCTGCTTCTTCCATTTAGCATAGTGTTTTTAAGGTTCAACCATGTTGTATCATGTTTCAGTATTTCATCCCTTTTATGGAGGATAATATTTCATTGTATAGATACACCACATTTCCTCTATCCATACAACAGTTAATGGACATTTGAGTTGTTTTCACTTTTTGGTTATTATGAATAAAGCTGTTATAAACATTTATGTATAAGATTTTACTTCAACATCTGTCTTTTTTTTTTTTTTTGTAGAGACAGAGTCTCACTTTGTCACCCTCGGTAGAGTGCTGTGGCATCACAGCTCACAGCAACCTCCAACTCCTGGGTTTAGGTGATTCTCTTGCCTCAGCCTCCTGAGTAGCTGGGACTACAAGCGCCCGCCACAACGTCCGACTATTTTTCTGTTTTGCAGTTCAGCTGAGGCTGGTCTTGAACCCCCCCACCTTTGGTATATGGGGCCGGCGCCCTACTCAATGAGCCACAGGCGCAGGACCCAGTCAAATTATTTTTGATAAAATGAAAGTGAAAAAAAAAAAACATTTGAACCTGGGGTCATCCCATCCAAGAAAAGGAAGACTGAGAAAACAACTTGTAAAAAACAAGATTACATAAGCAAATTATACTCATACAAGCCAATACTTAGCAACAGAAATACATAATATATGCAATATAAAAATAACTCTTATCATTTTTGTAACACATATCATTTCCCAGCCACTGTGCTTGATGCTTTACAATCATGATTTCCAATTCTAAAAACCATTTTTAGGTAGATGGATAAAGCTGTATTTTTTTTTGAGACAGAGCCTCAAGCTGTCACCTTGGGTAGAGTACTGTGGCATCAAGAGAGTCTCCTGCCTCTGCCTCCCAAGTAGCTGGGACTACAGGCCACCCGCCACAACGCCCGGCAATTTTTTGGTTGCAGCCTTCATGTTGTTTGGTGGGCCCAGGCTGAATTCGAACCTGCCAGCTCAGGTGCATGTGGCTGGTGCCTTAGCCGCTTGAGCCACAGGCACTGAATAAAGCTGTATTTTTAATTGTTTTTTAAAACAGAAAAAGAAAACAAAGCTTATTAAAGCTCAGTGACTCATCCAAGCCCATACACTGGTAAGGTGGCAGAACTGAGGTCTGAACCCATTTTTCTTCCACATCACATTCTTCCACATCATTCAGAATACCTGAATGAGCCAGGCACAGTGGCTCATGCCTGTAATCCTTGCACTCTGGGAGGCTGAGGAGGAAAGATCCCTTGAGCTCAGGAGTTAGAGACCAGCCTGAGCAACAGCCAAATCCATCTCTACTAAAAATAGAAAAAATAGTGAGGCATTATAGTGGGGGCCTGTAGTCACAGCTACTCAGAAGGCTGAGGCAAGAGGATCACTTGAGCCCAAGAGTTTGAGGTTGTTGTAAGCTGTGGTGCCACAGCACTTCAACCCCAAGGTGACTGAGACTCTGCCTCAAAACAAAAGGGGTAGGGGTGAATTGGCTAGGCATGGTGGCCAGCACTTGGGAAGCTGAGACAGGTGGATTGCTTCAGCTCAGGAGTTCGACACCAGCCTGAGCAAGAGTGAAACCCCCTTCTCTAAAAAAAAAATAGCTGGGTGTTGTGGCAGGTGCCTGTAGTCTCAGCTACTTAAGAGGCTTGAGGCAAGAGAATTGCTTAAGCCCAAAAGTTTGAGGTTGCTGTGAGCTGTGATGTCACCGCACTTTACTGAGGGCGACATAGACTCTGTCTCAAGAAAAAATAAAATAAAATAAGTTGGGCGGTGCCTGTGGCTCAAAGGAGTAGGGCACTAGCCCCATATACCAGAGGTGGCCAGTTCAAACCCGGCCCCAGCCAAAGACTGCAAAAAAAGAAAAAAATTAAAAACTGGATGAATTGCTTAGTATTTTTTAAAATTTTCCATTTGTAAAATACCAAATATTTCCTACTAGTCAGATATGGCAATATCTACCTTTCATGATATTAATAAATAACATAGGAAATCCACTGTGTTCTCATCAGAAGTTTAGAAAACAAAGTATTATAACAGATAACAATAATAAGCTATTTTTGTCCTTAGTTCCAAAGATTCAGAACGTTACTCAGAACAAGAAGCCCACTGATTCAAATGTATATTAAATAGAGTATACTAGTCACAAACACAAGATCTGAAACCCCATTTTGAGCCATTTCTGTATAAGAATCTACCTTGTGTTTGTCAGTGATAGAATATTAACCTAAGAAGTCCCTGAAGATGTCACAGTGTTGACAAAATTCAACATGATGGTGGAGTCTACACAAACACAGAAAACAAAGCTTGGCCCTTCCACATCGCCCAGCTATAAAGTCCTTGCAATGACTTCTTTTTAAGTTAACGTTTCTTCATGTCGCACATATTCCCCAATGTCTGCTTGATGAAATACCACAATCGCTTGTGTTGATTTTGCTGCCCCAAAACCCAAAGGGATGTCTGCCATGGAGGACACCGCCAGTCCCTGGTACTGAGAAGCATTTTCAGTGATCTGACCCAGACCAGATTTCAACACACAGTTCCCAGACAGGAAGGATTGCTCTGCTCCAGGCTTTCTCCACACTTTACACTTGGCATAGGGTGCAATCCAGAGCCGTGACATGCAACCAAAACCTGTGGGTCTTAGTCAATTTTCCGAAGCAGGTCCCCAGAGACACCAGCTTCTCTTCAGAGCTATTGGCTGCCAGTTTCAGAATCTTCTTGCTCATGTGGTACACCTGGTCATTGTGCAGCCAGAAACAGCAGGTGCCGTCGGGCCTGTGGACCAGCAGCTGAAGATTCTCCCCGCGACGTATTTCGCGATCTTCTCAAACATTCCACGGGTTTCCTCTTTAGTCAAAGGCCGTATTTTCCAGCTGGGTTAGGGCTACCAAATCCTCATGCCTCGGTAGCCGGAAACGGCGTCTTTTCACTGTCTTGATAGGGTCATTTGACTCATAAAAGTCCTTAATTTTCTTTCTTTCTTTTGTTTTTTTTAGACAGAGTCTCAAGCTGTTGCCCTGGGTAGAGTGCCGTAGCGTCACAGCTCACAGCAACCTCAAACTCCTGGGCTTAAGCGATTCTTTTGCCTCAGCCTCCCAACAATGCCGGCTATTTTTTGGTTGTAGTTGTCATTGTTGTTTGGCAGGCAGGGCTGGATTCAAATCCCCCAGCTCTGGTGTATGTGGCTGGCGCCTTAGCCGCTTGAGCCACAGGTGCCGAGCCAAAAGTCCTTAATTTTGATAATGTCTAACTTGTTTATATTTTTAAGTTGAGGCTCGGTGCCTGTGGCTCAACAGGCTAAGGCACCAGCCACGTACACTTGAGCTGGAGGGTTCGAATCCAGACTGGGCCCGCCAAATAACAATGACGGCTGCAACCAAAAAATGGCCGGGCGTTGTGACGGGTGCCTGTAGTCCCAGCAACTTGGGAGGCGGAGGCAGGAGACTCGCTTGAGCCCAGGAGTAGGAGGTTGCTGTGAGCTGTGATGCCACAGCACTCTACCCAGGGTGACAGCTTGAGGCTCTGTCTCAAAAAAAAAAAAAAAAGAGAGAGAGATTTTTAAGTTGAAAAAGAAACAACTGCCTAATCAAAGGAATACACCTGTAAACCAAATGATTTACACCTGTATTTTCTTCTAGGCGCTTATAGTTTTAGCACTTACATTTAGGTCTTTCCTCCATTCAGAATTAATTTTGCATATGATATGAGGAAGGTTCCAACTTCATTCTTTTGCATGTGTACATCCAGTATCACAGCACCATCTGTTGAAAAGGCTTCTTGCTCCACAGAATGATCTTGGCTTTGTTTTCAAAATCAGTTCACCAGGCTCAGCGCCTGTGGCTCAACGGGCTAAGGCGCCAGCCATGTACACCTGAGCTGGCGGGTTCGAATCCAGCCCGGGCCCACCAAACAACAATGACAGCTGCAACCAAAAAATGGCCGGGCGTTGTGGCAGGCGCCTGTAGTCCCAGCTACTTGGGAGGCGGAGGCAGGAGACTCGCTTGAGCCCAGGAATTGGAGGTTGCTGTGAACTGTGATGCCACAGCACTCTGCCCAGGGTGACAGCTTGAGGCTCTGTCTCAAAAAAAAAAAAAATCAGTTCGTCAATGAAACAGTCTGTTCCTGGACCT
>CAUYRH010001649.1:0-51874 GCA_963574655.1 Perodicticus potto
TTACAGGCCTCTGGTTACACTGTGGAGGGGAGTCATTTCGCCCCTCATTTGGGGGTGACTTTTCTCTAACGGGGTCAGCTCTTGTGTTTTTATGGACATAAAAACATCAATGAAAACAACACTAACCCCCCCTATAACATTCAAAGCCCCCTTAAAACATCTAAAAATATCCTTACGAAATTAACTATATACACAATTCTTGCCTATTTTTAAACAAAGCATTTACTATTGAGGAGAGGAAGAGAACTAGAAGAGATCTACAGAGATAAATAGACAAAATTTGGGACCATGGAAGTGAAGAGAAGATAGTAGAAGCTGGGAGAGCACGAGATTTTGAAGGCCCTCCCAAGTCATGGGGTCAAAACCATTGCTGGGGACCCCAGGGCATCTGAGTGCTACCTCCTTACTCGGCTCTTGACCAGGGAAAAGGAATAAAAAGAAAATAGGTTCCACATTCTTCTCACAGTCCCCTTGCCTCCTTTCAGAGACCAAGGGGAATTATAAAGTTTTCTCCCCAACAGCCCCTTGCCGGTGACCTGGACATCAGCCATATTTACAGGCTGGTGGGCATTAAATTTATTCACCTC
The DNA here is from genome assembly GCA_963574655.1 of Perodicticus potto. Taxonomy (NCBI): domain Eukaryota; kingdom Metazoa; phylum Chordata; class Mammalia; order Primates; family Lorisidae; genus Perodicticus; species Perodicticus potto. The sequence goes on from CAUYRH010001649.1 coordinate 588, forward strand.
CAGTAGGATAGCTAGATAGAAAAGCAGGATAGAATAAAGTGGTCCCATGCTTACCACAGATGTCTTCGTTCTCCTGGCTGGCTCGCCAAATCTGATGCCGGAATTTCAGGTTCTTGGTCTCAGGCAATTCGAAGAAGGAATCGACGGACCACAAGAGTAGTGGTAAGTCAGGATTTATTTACAGGAAAGAAGAATTACTGGAGGAAAAACCAAACCTCCAGGCAAGAGGACCCAGGAGGGGAGCAAACTCTCCTGCTCCCTCTCTAAGGTCTACCCGAGGTCTGCTTCTGGAGGGAACAGGCAGTTCTTCCTGTTCCCTCTCCGAGGTCTAGCCGAGGTCTGCTCTGGAGGGGAACAGGCAGCTGTCCCTGTTCCCTCTCCAAGGTCTAGCCAAGGTCTGCTCTGGAGGGCAACAGGCAGCTCTTCCTGTTCCCTCTCCAAGTTCTAGCCGAAGTCTGCTCTGGAGGGGAACAGGCAGCTCTTCCTGTTCCCTCTCCGAGGTCCAGCCAAGGTCTGCTTCTTAGCTGTTCTCTCTTTGACGTCCTGCTGAAGTCTGCCCCTGAGCTCTCTGCTCAGGGGTTTATATAGTCCCAGGGACTTGTTTTGCCGGAACTTCTTAGGGGCGGGTCTTCGTCAGTTACAGCAGCTGCCCAGTGAAGACCCGGTCCCTGGAGACTGACATGATATTGACCAATCAGATTTGCACGTGGAGCAGACAGCAAGGCGCGGCCCTTCTGCACAGGTCCAGCCCTTTCGCAAGCTGGTTTCTCCATCTGTCACAGCATCAGCACCGCCAGGGCCAAGGCAGCGGTTGTAGAGCTGCTTTGTCCTGCATCAGTATGAATGATTATAAATTGGCTTCATAATACTACTGTGTACACTGGAATTTTTTCTCCATTCCTGAGATACTTTACGAAAAAGAATATTTTCCAGCTCCATCCATGTAAACATAAAAGAGATAAAGTCTCCCATCTTTTATAATGCTGTATAGTATTCCATGGCATACATATACCACAATTTATTAATCCATTCATGGGTCAATGGGCATTTCAGATTCTTCCATGACTTGGAAATTTGCTCATTATTTTTCTGACAAAGGTCTAATAACCAGAATCCATAGAGAACTCGAACTTAATAATAAGAAAAGAACAAGTGATCCCATTTCATTGTGGGCAAGAGACATGAACAGAAACTTCTCTGAAGAAGACAGGCGCATGGTCTACAGACACATGAAAAAATGCTCATCATCTTTAATCATCAGAGAAATGCAAACCAAACCTGCTTTGAGATATCATCTAACCCCAGTAAGAGTAGCCCACATCACAAAATCCCAAAATTACGGATGTGGCCATGCATGTGGATAGAAGGGAGCACTTCTGCACTGTTGGTGGGAATGCAAGCTACTATGTTCCTTTTGGAAAGAAGTTTGGAGAATACTCAGGGATGTAAATGTGGACTTGCCATTTGATCCTACAATTCCTGTACTAGGTGTATATCCAAAAGACCAAAAATCACTCGGCCACAAAGATATTTGCACCAGATTATTCGTTGCAGCTCAATTCATAATTGGCAAGTCTTTTTTCTTTTCTTTCTTTTTTTTTTTTATTAAATCGCAATTGTGTACATTAGTGCAATCATAGGTCACAATGTACTGACTTCATATACAATCTGAAAATTTTCATCAAACTGTTTAATATAGCCTTCATGGCCTTTTAATCACTATATGAAGACATTTATATTCTGCATTTAGTAAGTTTCACTTGTACCCTTCTAAGATACACTGTAGGTGTGATCCCACCAATCGCCCTCCCTCCACCCATCCTCCCCTCCCCCCTCCCCTCCTGTGCCCCTTTGCCCATATTCTTGTGCTATAATTGAGTTTTAGCCTTCACATGAAAGCTATAAATTAGCTTCATAGTAGGGCTGTTGAGTACATTGGATATTTTTTCTTCCATTGGTGAGATACAAAGACTTTCTTAAATAACAAAAGATCATAAATTTTAGAGTGGACTCTATGACAGGCAATAGTTATGGAAGATGATCAGTAAAAGAGAATGTTCGTTTAGGAGGTAGCTGGTGACATACATTCACTCTCACAAGTTCCTTCCCTGAACCTCTCTCATCCCACATCTACACCAATCTCGATCATGCAAAATCAACTTGGGATAAATCAGCTAAATCCTTGCATGCCATCTTCCTCATTCAGTTATAATCTTTGCTGTTTAGAGAGGGAGACCTTTTTCTCCTTCTTCTGATATCCAAGAGGAGGTATTTCTTTTGAATTATTCCTAGACAATTATTCCTCTGGGAGCAAGAAAAAGGATTTATTGATGAGTTTGGGAATGGATATAAATGTGAATAATTTATCTCTTTGCCCTCCTTTCTCTCTTGGAGCATAGATACATACAGGGGCATTCATTTCACTCTGTTCCCCATGTGTTAAATCTTACAGGGCAGGCTTCACACAGGGAAGCCTGTAGTGGTGTGTTACTGCCTGTGACTGGATGGGTAAGACACTGTAATTCTGATGCTCAGTAATATGAATACACATGTCTCGATGTATAAACCATATTCTCCAATATCATGTTTATCAGTGTAAAAGGTGATATGTTGCTATTCCAACTGTATTACTTTCTTATTCTACTTTATACCTGTTTCCCCAAACTCAAGTGGAGAAGGGGAATGTTTTTATTGGGTTAGCTTAGCTTAACACATAGAATTTGAGAGCTAGAAAAAAAATCTTAGCTCTGCTCCAAACACATTACTCTTTGAAAATTTCACTTCTGCTTACTAAAGAATAGTGGGTCACTTAGAGTTACTTAGAGTTAGCCCTTATTGGAAAATTAGACTCATGTCTGAACAGTTACCGTTCTGCGATGTGGGCAGTGGCAGGATATAAGTGTAAAATTAAAGCAAGAAGGCCACAGCCTCCTTAGAGCCAGGTAAGCAGTAAGGAATAAAGATGTCTCTGTGTGTGGGAAGGGAAAGAAGAGAACAAATATGGAGACAAAATAGGTTGTAGAGATCCATAATCCAAGAAAGAAAATTTAACTTAGCAATTAAAGCTCAGAAATCCAGAGACAGAATTGGGAATAATGACATCTAGAAGCGTGGAAGATATCTCATATGTCACCAAGTCTAAGCACACATTTATTGTTTAAATCATACTTTAAATATTGTCATTCTTCAATATCAACATCCACCTTTTTCCAGGGGTAGAACTCTCACTACCTATAACCTCACTTTATTATTCTATCTTTGACTCCATATCTTTAACTATTTTGCTTTCTGGTGAGTGCAGTTTCTTTGGATTAATCTCTAACTATGATATCTTATCTCTGGTTTTGATAAACTAAGTCATGAAATTTTGTGGCTAAAAGGAATGTAAAATGATCTTTTTTTTTCCTTCCATCATATCTAGAAGGAGAAATTTTATGCTCAGAACAGATGAGATGATTTTGTTGTCCCATAGTAGGAATGGCCTTAAAAGGGAATTGGTTCTGGGCTTTGCCTCTGCGGGAAAATAAGGTTTCACATTCACTAGATTAAGATTCTTGTCTTTAGCAGACATTCCTCAGCTTGGTTGGCCAATATTAAATAAGAAGTTATGTCCTTCAGTATCTCAGGGATCACTTTTGTAGTTTACTCATCCAGACAGGTGCCAAGCTATGCATTCTGCTAAGAGTCAGCTGTTATGTTGGAGCATAACTCGGGCTTTCCTATGGACACAGTAGGTGACTCATACTATTATACTTATAGGCAAGTATTTTCAGACTGCCCCCATCCACTCTCCTCCAAAAAAAGACGGTCTATATATCTTAATGTCTATGGTGGGCACTTTTGAGACTCTATTAAATATCCATTCAAATCTATTCAAATACTTGGCTTTAACCATTCAAAGACGAGAAAGATTCTTGTGAAAAAAATCTTATATATATGCTCTTTCTATCTTCTGTAATGAAGAAGGGGTTGGTCTTTTTTCTAAAGGGAAGACTGGTTTAACGACTCAACTTTTTTTTATTGTTTCAGGTTAATTTGGGGTTACAAAGAATTGGGTTACAATGTTTGCATTTTAAGGTAAAGTCCCTCTTATCTTTCTGCCCCCAAGAGGTGTGCCATACACCCTAACATAGTGCCCTTTAAGTGGTAGCACACCCTTCCCCCTCCCTCCTTTCCTTTCCTCTCCCTCCTCCCTCATTACCCAGACCCCTACCTTGAATTTATTTGAGTTTTTCTATTATGTGGGTGTGTATTATTTGTCATCTACTGCCTTCATGTTACAATTGAGCACATTGGATTCTTGCTCCTACATTCTTGTGATACTTTACTAAAAAGAACGTGTTTCAACTCCATCCAGGTTAATGCAGAAGATGTAAAGTCTCCACCTCTTTTAATGGCTGAATAGTATTCCATGGTATACAGATACCACAGTTTGTTAATCCATTCCTGGGTTGGTAGGAATTTAGGTTGTTTCCACATTTTGGCGATTGTGAATTTAGCTGAAATAAACAGTCTAGTACAAATGTCCTTATGATAAAAAGATTTTTTTTCTTCTTCTGGGTAGATGCCTAGTAAGGGGATTGCAAGATCAAATGGGAGGTCTAATTAGAGTTCTTTGTGGATTCTCTATACTTCCTCTCAAAGAGACTGTATCGGTTTGGAGTCTCACCAACAGTGTAAAAGTGTTCCCTTCTCTCCACATGCGTGCCAACATCTGCAGCTTTGAGACTTTGTGATGTGGGCCATTCTTATGGGGTTAGGTGGTATCTCAGGGTGGTTTGGATTTTCATTCCTATGATGATTAGGGACAATGAGCATTTTTTCAAGTGTTTGTTAGCCATTCATAATGATTCAACATTTTTAATAGGAAAGATATCAAACAAACCACCTTCTTATCTTCCAAAACACAGATTTTTTTTGTTTATTTTATATTTAATTTCTTTAAATGCATTTGCCCCATCCACCCACACAATGGCCAGTGACATGAAAAATTCCAGCCATGTTGTAGCCCCCACTCCCTTATGTTCATCTCTACTATTTCCTTATCTTGATTTATGACAAACTCCTGCTTACTGTCTTCCTTTCTCTGTTACTGTTCCACCTTTAGACTGCCTCAATCTCATTCTTCTTCTGCCCCCTTTTGTATGAGTTTCTGCTTTAGCTCCTATCTCTGAGATCATTCTGCTGTTAGACTTCTGGTTTTCTGTATTGGAATCACCTATAAGAGATATGCCCACTTACTGCCTTTGCCAGAGAGAGGAATTTGATAGAACCTTAGTCTGTTAAAGAATGTCATCACTCCTGGCCTGGGAATTCTTCATTTATTACAAAATACCTTCTTGAAAGAAGTGATACATGGGAATGTTACATAAAGATGAACACTATTATTCACTTCTATCTGCTATACTAATAAATATGAATTGCTTTCATTTCCCTATATTCTATTAGAACACCTGGTGTCTATATACTTGTTTATATACTTCTCTTCAAAGAGGAATACCCTCGAAGGAGTTATGCTTTAAAGTTAGGCCCTCATTTTCGACTGAGGCCCACTAAAAGTTTTTGTAGGTTATTTCTTAATCTATATTGGACTTGTTTTATGAAAATATTACTGAGAATATTTCCCATTGTATTGCGTACTCTGTTATATAAAAAGCCTCAGAACCATATGACTTTTAGAATTTAACAGAGGAAAATACTCTGTGTCGTGCTTTCTATAATGAGAAATTCACATCTCCAATAATGTAAGTCGTTACATCCTCATTTATTTTACTCTGGTTGCTAGGAAGCTCAGGGCAAAATGCAATGGTTAAATATAGCATCCAATTTTGTAGTGAGTGCAAATACATTGCTTATCTTATCTGAGTCTTCTTCTATTTATATTTTATTAGGTTGTTTTGTGTTTGTATGTAAGTTTATATGCCAATTGTCTTATTTGTTTTGTGTTGTTGTAATAGATAACTTGAGTATGGGTAACTTAAAAAGAATAGAGGTTTAGTTAGCTCACAGTTACTCAGGTTGGAAGTTCAAGAGCATGGCCTTAGCTTGTGGCAAGGGCTTTGGTGCTGCATTGTAACATGTGAAAGTCAAAGGGCAAGTGAATGGAAGAGGTTAAAGTGGAAGAAAAAGCATGGAAAAAGAGATGACTCAAGGGAGGTACTGGCTTTATATCAGTCCATTCTTGATGAGGCTAATCAATTCCATATTAAGAACTCACTCATCTCGAGAACAGTACTGAGCCTTCATAAGGGATCTGCCCCCATGACCCAAACACCTCCCACTGGGCCCTACCTCCCAACACCACCACATTGTGGATCACATTTCAATAAGAGTTTTGGTGGGGACAAACAAAGCACATCAAAATCATAGCACCAAATATTACAAATTCAGTTTTTGTCAAGATTTTATATATATATATATATATATATATATATGTGTGTGTGTGTGTGTGTATATACATACACAGTATATATATGTGTGTGTATGTATATATATGTGTGTATGTGTGTGAGTGTGTATATGTAAGCCTGGGCACTTGAAAGCCTGGGCTGGAACCACTGAGGGTACACACACTCACACACATACACACATATATATACTGTGTATGTATATACACACACACACATATACATACACACACACATACACACACATATATACATACACACACATATATATACTGCGTATGTATATATATATACACACACACACATATATATATAAAAAAATATATACACACATATATATATATATGCACACACACACTCACACACATACACACATATACTTATACTTTCCCTGAGCGAACCCTCTTTTTTGTTTGGGAAATATGGGGTGAAGTTCTTGGATACTGGCAGTGAGCACAGCATGCCACTAGATGCTGCAAGTCATGCCCAAACAAAGAATAACATGGGCTCTGTCTTCAGTTCAAGGGCTTTTACTCTTGAGGAAGCATCTTCGACAAAGTATGGTGTCCTAAAGACAAATAAGTTTACACGTATTGTAGGAGGTTGGAGAGTGTACAAATTAGGTGACCAGGGAAGGTTTTATGAAGACGATTCCACTTAGTATGGGATCCAAACTACAAATGAATTTGAAGATGTGATACAGACAAATGAGGGCAATAATATAAGGGTAAGTTGGTCACCTTTCCACTTCTGCAAAGCCCTGGTTTGTAGTGTTTGCCAGTTTCCATGGTGTAAATACTTCTATCATGGCCAATTTCAAGCTATCAAGGGTTCAACATCCGGTTTGCAAAATTCTTGTATTGAGTTGTCATAGCCTACTTGAACTCAGTCGAATGTACCACTGAATGAAGGCTTCATTAAGGATGTGCTACTGCGAGCAAGAGTTCAGATTCATTGGAGGTCTCACTAAGTAGTAGAAAACTGTCCTAATTGGCTGCATCAGGATGTTTATATTGGGAGATAATGACAGATGTAAGGTTTAATTTTGGGCAGAATTTGGAGATCTTTTTGTGCACTTGGGCTTTATTCGTTAGCCTGTGGGAAGATCTTGAGTACTTTTTAATAAAGGAATGACAGGATGAAATTAATATTTTAGGAAGATAGACCTGTTATTAGTTATATGTTGGGTTATTTTAAGGGAGTGAAAGGGAACAGAGAAGGTAGTTAGGAGTCAGATGTGAAGTGATAAGGGACTGGATTTAGGGCAGAAGGGACTAGTATGGGAAAGGAAGGTGGGAGGAAGGGAAGACAGTGGGGACATGCATCTCTGCTCACGTGGCTTCAGCTGGATTGGCTTGAAAGCCTGGGCTGGAACCACTGAGGGTTTACTCACACGTTTGGGGGGTTGATACACATTGGTTGTTACTAGGACTTTCAAGGGGGCTGTGGAAAGAACACCCATAGAAAGTCTTTCAATGTGTATGAATGACTTTTAGGGTTCCAGAAGGAAACATCCAAGGCAGATACCAAGAAAAATACTGCACTGGTTTCTACAACCCAGCCTTGAGAATCACATGATGTCTATTCTGCATTTTTTGAGTCCATCACAGAGATACACATGATATTAAGGAGAGGGAAATGAAGACCTCTCCTATAGATGAGGAATAGGAAGGCTGTAAAAGACCATGGAGAGTGTCACACAGGAGTTTTTCAGTAAGAGCAGTAAGAGATTGCTATTATTCTTATTATATGCATTTAAATGTCTAAAGAAAACTGGTTTCCTCTGAAATATGACTATTTCCAGTAAATGCCTGGTATGGGTTCAGTAACAGTGGTGTGTAGCTCTTAAAAAGTGAACGGTGTGATTACTATTTGGTCCTATTTCACTAGACTGAAGATAATTCCACTCTCTGAGAAGGGGGAATAAGATCTTCCCTGCATGATGAGGTTGTTTTTGTATTAATTAACTGGGGAAACATGAAATCATAATTCTTGCAAACTCTTATTGAAAGGTTATAGTGTACTAGACTCAGTAAATCATTTTTACATATGATCTCATTTAATCCTCACAAATTAAAACCTAGGAGATAAGTATGATAAGGCTCATTTATAAAAGGTAAAATGGAGGTTCAGAGATGTGAGATTAATTTGCCCGGAGTCACACTGTTGAATAATGAAACCTGTATTCAATTCTAGACCTATGCTCTTCATCTTCTTCATGAGGTATATAGTATTACCTTTCCATGAGGGAGAGAAAGAACTGGGATAGACAGAGCCTTCATTCTGACTGTACAGAAATAAGTGCCCAGGATTGAGATTGCTGATTTGCATGTGAAATGTGGAGGTGAAGAGAGATTCCGAAAGTGGATTTAGGAAAGTGCCCTGAAATCTATGTGGTTCTTTAGATTAAAATGTAGGTTTCATGTTGGAATATGAAATGAGGTCAGGCCACAGGACTTTGAAGACACGATTGCAGAGAGTATAACTGACTTCACACCTCTGTGTTAGCGCTGACAATATTAGATGCTAAAAATCTGCTGTGTATCTTCTTCCCCCAGTAGGCTCTGTGCTTTTGGCCGAGTGTAGTATGTAGTAGCTTGTCAATACATGTCTATTAAACTAAATAGAGAGGAATTACACTTTACCCTTCTTTGACTCTGTGTTTATTTTCATTTTGTTTTCCAAATGTAAAGCTTCTTTGAAGTTTCAGTGCATTTTAGCATTTCTAAGTGGAACCAATGTAAGGGTACCTCTCTCTTTTATCATTCTTAGTCCAATGAATAAAAGAGGGAGAAGCACATCCATAAATGCCTATTTCCTGGTTGTAATAATACTTATGGGAAGAGGAAGATGAATCAGAGGGCATGGGAGGCAATATTCTGCTATGGTTCTTAGAGAAAGTAATCATCCTTGACCATAATGCTATGTAGGTATCCCTTTGCAATATGAATTTGGAAAGAAGAGTTCAGCATTTCACCTGAACAGTTAGAAAATTGTTATAAACTTTATGACTTCATATTCTTTAAAGTAACCGATTTATTGTATTGCTGTGACATTTTATCTGTTTTTCTATTTTGACTGTTATGAGATTAGCACCTATCGTGACGGTTGAAGTTACATAGACTAAGAGGAGCACTCAAGTGTAACAAAGATGTCCTCCAATTTTTCTGGAGATTAATTTCTCCCCCTCAAATCTACAAAAGTAACATTTTTCTTGGTTTGAGGTTGTACCCCAAATCGTTTCTAAGCTATAATTACAGATGAAATTTAGGATATCAATGAAATATATACTCTGATTCTTGACTTCTGACAGAGGAGTTCTTTTTCCCAGGCTGCTTCTGATTTCCTTTCTTCAGAGAAAGCAGTAGGTGAGGGTGACTATTTTTCAGCTAACGGAATCTTCGGAGAAAAGAATCATATTCAGGGGACTATTTCACAATGGAGCACATCAGAAAAGAGGCATCACATCATCTTAAGATATGATTCAAATAAACCTAGTTTTTAAATGTTAAATCCTAATGTTTCAAGGTTAAAGTTTGTAACACCTATGGGGCTGGGTGTGGTGGCTCACGCCTGTAATCCTAGCACTCTGGGAGGCCAAGATGGGTGGATTGCCTGAGCTCATGGGTTTGAGAGCAGCCTGAGCCACAGTGAGACCTTGTCTCTAAAAAATACCTAGATGTTGTCGTGGGTGCCTGTAGTCCCAGCTACTCTGGAGGCTGAGGCAAGAGAATTGCTTGAGCCAAGAGTTTGAGGTTGCTGTGAGCTATGATGCCACAACACTCTACCAAGGGTGACAAAGGACGACTCTGTCTCAAAAAAAGAAAAAAAAAAAAGGAAGTTTTAACATCTGTGCTACGTACAGACCCTCATAGATAAAGCCTACGAACCAGAATTTCACTTAAAAATGGCACCTTCCTTTGGAAAACACAGAGCTTGGTATTTTAATAAGCATTTACAAGCCGGGTGGTTGATGGGCTGTGTGTTTATGCCTGATGGGCTATGTGTTTATTTCCTGCAAGTCTTTGATGCAGGTATTTTTATACCTCTTTTTCAGAGGAAGAAACTGAAACTGAGACTGAGACTGACTACATTGTTTAGGAACATATCCCTATGAATACCACCAACCCGTACTAATTTAATACCATCCCTGAATTCCAATTTCTCAGGATATAGGGAAAAACTATAAAACAAGTTTTCTAGGTTTTGGGTTCATAGTGTTATAAAACAAATAGAAGAGCCACAGCTGGAACATTTTTAGGTCTTCCTGAACCAATGTTTCTCCAGCTTTTCCTTTCTTTCTGTTATTTTTAACCCCCAAAATGTCAACTGGCCCTGAGCCCACCTTTATTTCTCTGCTTAGTTATGAAATATTGCTCTTTATTTCTAACATTCCAGTGTATTATTCCTGGCCTTTTTTTTCTTTCTCAATAAATCGCAAAGTCAAATTTTCAATATTGGAAAATATATTTACTCATATTTATTAAAATTATGATCCAATTGATTGAAAAACATACCATTGGACTATGTTCTACTAAGAAAAACAATGCTATAAACCACACTATGATATAATGCTTTAGAAATAGTCCTGCATGGCACATGAATCGGTCACATTACCACTTACTTTCTTTCACCAATTCCAGAAGATTTAGCAATTTCTTTTGTTTGTAGTTCCTCTGCTTGGCAGGTGATAGGCAATCATTTTTGGATGCATCTTAATAACAAAACCTAATACAGCTTCATCTACTTCTGGGCATTTTCTTTTCTTAGGTTCTTTAAAACACATGATTATTGTTTTGGAAGAAAATAAGGGGCTCTAGTCATTCTTGAAATGATGAATATTTGCTTCACTAAAGTCAAATGTATTCCCCACTGCTCTATTTCTGTATATTTTTGTGTATAAAATGACTTCTGCTTCAATGCTGAATCATAGTGCAATCTTTAGAAGACATTTCAAATGACAATTAAATGCAGCACTTGTGGCACCAAAAATATTCAAAACTCAATGGAATTGATGACAATGTGAATATAATCAAGGCAATGACAACCACATCAAAACCGCCACCTGGCCAGTGGTGATTATAACATGTCGCTGAATCTAAGACTCATCCCAATTTCAGAGATATTAAAATACAAGAAATTGTGCTTCTTAGACTCAATGACATAGAGAAGTATTAAATATGCTTTCTCATAGTCTCTGGTTGCTGCATCTCAGAATCTGATCAGGTTCCATTCTTTTACTTTTGAGGCACCTCTCCCTTGATACTTCACATTCTGCAGAGAAATACTGCTGTATATTGTGCTTCTGGCCATGAAGATAAGGTTCTTCTTCTACTCTAGGCTGCATTTGAGCAATTTCCCCAAGGCCTGTTATAAATGGACATAAAATTAAATTTTTCTTTTCCTCCCAGGGAGAGGAAAGTCAACCACCTTTCCAACCTATGGCAGTGTCCATTCTCCATTTAAACTGTACTGTGGTCATGTGTAACCCTTTGCTGATAGATGCTGTGAGCACAGAGGGATTTAATACACATTGATTTAAGTCATTATTAAACTTTTCAAATAACTTGGTAATTTATTTGTAAGAATTATTTTGTTATTAAATGTGTTTTTTGGAACATTTTCTTTCATAACTAATGAACACTATTTTTGTGCTCTGACAAAAGTATTTATATAGTAGCTGATTTTTGACTTTTATTGCAAATTCATTTTTTAAATTTTTCGTCCATTTTTCGCAATTTTCTCATTGAAATATAGTTATAATACTTGAACACTGTGCTGATCCAAACAATATGTCATCAAAAGTGAAGTAGATCATCTTTCACTTTCTCTCTCTAATCCCATTCCCTAATGTAACCACTGTAGACTATTATTTCATCTGCTAATGCAAAGAAATGCACACACATACATGCTTCTACTGAGAACAAGGAAATGTGAGCCTTAATGTAACGTAGAGCTGCTGTTCTTTCTTGGAAGTCTAAGTCAATGCACAATATTCTACATTGTTATTTTAATAGATGCGTAGTACTTCATAGTTTTAAGGGTTTAGAAAGCCATTTCCTTATATATGGATGTCTGAATCTGTTCCAGCTGCAATAACGAAGTACCATGAACTGGGTAGTTTTTTTAAAAAAAACAGAAATTTATTTCTCACTTTTCTGGAGCTGGAAAGTCCAAGATTAAGGAGCCTACAGATTTGGTGCCTGGCAAGGATTTGTGCCTAATTGATGGTTTCTTTTTGCTGCATCTGTACATGGTGAAAGGGGAAAACAGCTCCTTGGGTCTCTGTCAGGGTGCAAATCTCATTCATCCTCTCAAGGCTTCATGTTTTAACATTGTTTTATTGGGGATTAGGTTTCAACACATGAATTTTGGGGAGACAGACAAACATTTAGACAATAGTAAATGGACATTCTAGTTATTTAAAGAGATTATTATAGACAAAAAACCTTCTAGATATATTTTTGGGTAAAACTTTAAGAGTATCAGACATTGATGATTTTGTTCTTTTATTTTCTTTGCCTTAATAAAATCCTTAAAATGCAAACAGTCAGGGAGTAGACATATTATAAAATTTAATATTACTAGTTTTATTTTCAAAAACATTATGAAGTGGTATATTCATCAATATAAGCCAGTGGCATTTCTCCAGGTTTTCTTTAGCACCAGAAGTTATCAAACTTTTGTCATGTAATGAGCGAAAAATAATCATTACTTATTTTAATGTGCATTTATCAGTTTACCATTGAGGGGATATATTTTCATTTTTTTTTGATCATTTGCATTTTCTCTTCTGTGGCATACCTACTCCTATCTTTTAGTTTCTTCAGGTAATCTTTGTCTTACTGACTTGAAAGAACTCTTTGTATGTTTAGTAATAATGATCAATGGGTGCTTACTATTTAAACTTAATCTAAGTACTGTGTATTAACTCATTTAATTAATTCTCATAACAACCTTATGAGGTAGGTGCAATTTTACAGATTAAGGGAACAAAGGCAGAGAAAGGTTAAGTAAGGTGCCAAGGTCACACTGTTAACAAGTGGCAGAGCCACATTCAAACTCAGGCTCCTGGAATATGAATTCATGTCCTAACCCCTGTACCATGTGCTGCTTGGATGGGAGGGAAGGTCAGAATGTGCGCTGAGGGCTGTACCATTGCTAGGTGCGTAGAAGCTGATGGCAGGAATCGTTCAGAGCAGAGTGGATAGGAATGACAATGCTCCTTAAAAAAATAAAAAGTATAACATTTCAAAGTGGATTCTTGAAAATGTAGATTGTTGTTGAAAGCGAACTGTGGGGGCCACTGAGATAGCTGATGAGGCAGAAAATGAATATTGCAAACGAAGGAGCAGGGGGGAAATTCTTAGTCACTCTGGGCATTGGAGGCCATGAATTCTTTAATGAAGGGAGGCTAAAAAAATAACATCAGGACTACCTTTCTGGTTATTTGTAGTTTGTTTAAGTAAATTGTATGTAGTTTTCATTTCTTTAGCTACTCTTAATTAATCCCTTTGTGGTCTTTATAAAGTTCTCAGTTAAGGAAAACTAACATGCTGCTCCCTCTCCCTCCAAGGACTGTTACAGAACAGATAGATTTATAACTGTTATGATATTTGTTTTCACAAATTCAGATGATCCAGAAATACATTTTATACTGGTTTTTAAGTACCTCTGTTTAATTTCATTTTTGGAACTCTGATACTGCCTGATTATAAAAATAAATATCTTAGTTAATTCAAGTAAACTTAAGCATGTGTTTTAAGCTCATTTAATTCAGGATTTTCCTCTCTTGCTTATTCATTTCCCAAGAATTTGTCTAAGTTTTAGAGGCTTTGGAGCATGGGAGGTGGGAAGGGGATCTAGCTCAGTAACTCAGGGCTATTTTTCTTTTATGTGGGTGTCCATTGAAAATACAATCCTGTCTGGGTTTTGGACATGACCATGCCTCCTTACTAAATCGTATGGGACATCGGTTATGAAGTGAATTCTCTTCCCTCAAAACACATTGAGATCTATCAATTGTATGTTTTAATATATAATTGATAGATAAGGTTACACTGAGCAAGGTGGGCCTCTAAGCAAATATGACTGGAATCTTCTTCTAGGAGAGGAGAAGGCCATGTGCTGACAGAGGCAGGGATTAGAGTTATTCACCTGTAAGCCAATGTGTGTCAAGGATTGACAGTGACCCTAGAAGCCAAAATAAAGGCACGGGGCAGATTCTCTTCTAGAGCCTTTGAGAGAGCATGACCCTGCTGACCTTTGTATTTTTGAATTCTAGCCTCCAGACTTTTGGAAAAATAAATTTCTGTTATATTAAGCCATGGACATCGTGGTACCTTGTTAGAGAGGCCCTAGGAAACTGCCGTGGCATCTGAGCTCAGGCTACTTCTGGGGTGTCTTCTTGGCCTACCCTTCCAGTTGCATTTAGAGCCCATAGGCCTCACTCTGGGTCACATGAGGAAATGCTTGGCTTCTTCCAGGATCCTGCCAGACCTCTTATCTGCTAGGGCAGTTCAAAAAGCTGCTCAGCTTTATTCAGGGGCTAAAGTGACTGGAATATTCTGTAGCATTTGCTAACTTCTAGGATGACAAGACAGGAAACCAGGCTTAGGAAATCTCTATTCATGGATCTAGAAACCCTCCTGGAGGTCCCATAGTTCTCTTACATCTTGAAGGTCCCCAAGGGCTGTGAATTCAGAGCAGAGTCTCCTGCACAGGTCCCATGGGAGTACGTGCTCCTGCTGCTGTGTTCTTTAAGCTTCCCCATCTCTTCTTAGCACAATTCTCACATACCTAACTCTCTCAAACTTAAGAGGGTATTTTTTTTTGTGTGTGAAATTTTTATCTAGTTTGGAGAAACAAAAAACAACTGCCTTCACAATGTGGTATATAAGTATTTATCCCTGAATTTTCTACCTGGTACAAAAGTCTAGAATTTGCTACTTTGTTCGGGGGTTCTTTTATGACATTGCCATCTCTGAGCAGCGAGGACTCTTGTCTTGTCTCATTTAAACGGGAGAGTTGCTCAGTGGTTAGGGCGCCAGCCACATACACTGGGGCTGGAGGGTTCAAACTTAGCCCAAGTCTGCTAAACAACAATGACGACAACAACAACAAAAATAGCTGGGCATTGTGGTGGGTGCTAGCTAGAGTCCCAGCTACTTAGGAGGCTGAGGCAAGAGAATTGTTTAAGCCCAAGAGTTTGAGGCTTCTGTGAGCTGTGATGCCATGGCACTCTACCTAGGGTGACAGTGAGGCTCTGTCTCAAAAAAAATAAATGGGAGATTAAATGGGAAAGAGTTACTACTAAAAGGAACAGCTCATCTAATATTTTACAATATTATTCCGACTCAAGTACCTAGGGTAGATCAGGTATCTTAGCTGAAAATCGTGGTCCAATTCTAAAGCTCAGAATGGATATAAACAGGCCAATTACATCTTTTATAGAATGCTATCTCTTAAAGATTATAGCACTAAGGTCATTTGTAATGAGATTGTAAGGTAGGAGTATAGGCCAGACAGTGTGACTACAAGTTGATGTCTAAATATAAGTGTGCACATTATATTGGCTAATGTTTTCATGAATCTTGTTTTCTATTCAGTGATAGTCCTAAATTTACAATCTCCCAATCCAGGTGCCAGACAGAAGGAACCAGCATTCAGAGAATTTCAGTCCCCAGCCTTTCAATTCACCCCCAGCCCTCTGAGTCTTTGCTACTGAGGAGCCAGATATGGTGGAGCAAATACAAATTGCCCTCTTTCCCTTTCCAAATTCACAGACTCCAATCTGGGAGCATAATGTTTCAAGTTGTTAAATTTTGGTATTATTCTTTACCCACCTGTATTAACTAGAAAGATAAATTTAGCAACAATCTTGCCAGCATTATGTGTTTTCATTAACACTTTTAGGCAAAATTTTTGTTTTTCATGGTTTCTTTAATTTACGAGAAAGAGTGGATTTACTTCTTGGAGTTAGCTTACTATTTGTACATACATATAGTTTTGGGTATTTTTTTACTCATATTCTTAAAGTCTTAATGCTTTATTTTTAATACATATTTGAATGCATTCCCTAGAAGTATTGATAGCCATATTAGAATTAAAAATATTTTCTCAGTTAAATGTTATTCTTTTAATTTCCTTTAAATTATTGCCAACTTTTCCAATGTATTGGCTTCTATTGCCCCCAAACTAAAAGTAATCATTGCTGTAAAGATTTGGGAAGTGTTAGCTTTTGTTTGGTGGTAATTATATATGTTCAGTTTTGATAATTTATTTATTAAACTCATCTAGAACTTGATAGGAGGACATTTCAAATGTCTTCATATAGTGATTAAAAGGCCATGAAGGCTATGTTAAATAGTTCAATGAAAATATTTCGGATTGTATATGAAGTCAGCACATTGTGCCCCATGATTGCACCAATGTACACAATTATGATTTAATAAAAAATAAAAAAAAAATATTTACTAAATAAATATTCCCTGTTCCCTCATTTTGAAGAGATTTCTTCATGCTAATTTGATGTTATTTGTGGAGTAGGCCTTGATGAACTTGCCATTCTGTTTTAGTAGCTACATTTTTCTTCTTGTAGTAGTATCACATTAATTTGCTTCTTGTTGCTTTCTTGTGTACTTCCTTTATTGCCTCTTTGTCTGATAACTCTTTAATTTGAATTTTCCTCTAATTTACTACCAGATGAATTTCAAGTTTTATTTTATTTTATTTTATTTTATTTAGTTTTTAGAGAAAGTCTCATTCTGTTGCCTGGGATAGAGTGCTATGGCCTCAGACTATCTCACAGTAATTTCCTGGGCTCAAGCGATCTTCCTGCTTCAGCGTCCTGAGTAGCTTGGACTACTATGCCTGTCTTATTTTTCTATTTTTAGTAGAGATGAGATCTTGCTTTTCTCACACTGGGTTGGAATCCAGGAGCTCAAGGGATCCTCCAGCCTCAGCCTCCCAGAATGCTAAGATTATATAACAGCCATGAGCCACTGTGTGCAGATGAAATTTATTCTTTTTAAAAACAAAACAAATTAGATATAATTCAATGTCAATGAAACTAAAACTTGACTTTTCCTTCAATATTAAGACACAGAGATATAAATATAGATAAATTAAACAGAACAATTCAGTTAGAGGGAGTCTGGTAATGGAGGTCTCTTTAGTTATATTAAGAAGTTTTGGCTTTATCTAATGGGTAATAGATATTGAACAGTTTTAAGCAGTTAAATGATAGATAGGATTTGCATTTAAAAAATTATGGTTCTGATTTTATTAAGAAAATGTGCTGAAATGGAAATGAAGATAGAAAGCTCTGAGAAAAGGTCTATCATCTAGCTGGGAGATAGTGTCTTGAAGTAACGCAGAGGGTGAATCTACCATCTCTGAAAGAGATGAAGAATAGCGAATGTCCAAGTGGTAGAATTGATTATACTTAGTAGCTAATTAGATGAGGGGAAAGAGGGTGAAAAAAGAGTCCAAGAAATAACTTAGGTCTTTGGCTGGGCTGACACTGCAGATGAATATGCCTTTCCATGAGAAATACTATGTGAGAGGGTAGACAGATCTTCTGAAGGGGGCCAGTAAACTTCATTTTAGACATGCAGAATTTGAGAGGTTTATCAACATCCAAGCGTGAAAATTTAGTTGTTAGTTATGTTCATGGACTTGGAGCTCAAGAAAGGGCTTAAATAGAGCTTGGATTTGGAGATTGTGAGGTAAAATGGAACTTGAAACCATAGGAGTGATTGTGATTGCCTAAAGAGTATGTATCAGTGGACTATTGCTGCATGAAAAGCCCCTTCCACACTTAGTGCTTTAGAACAACACTATACAATAAATATTTGTGCATAACTCTGCAACCTGGGTTGGGCTCCTTTGGGTGGCTTGTCTTTGTTCTACTCAGTACTGGCTGAACTCTTTCATGCATTTATGATCAGCTAATGGTACAAGTGGAACTGGAGGATCCAGTATGGCTTTGCTTACGTGCCTGACACCTGAGAAGGGACAGCTGGAATGGACAGGGCCCAGCAAGTTCTCTTTCCTCATTGTCTTTTATCATCCAGGGACACACTCTCTCTCCATGGGTTTTCTCCTTAATTTTTTCACATGGCATCTCTGGGCAGCAAATAAACTGAAAGGAGAAACTTTAAAGTGTCTAAAGCACAGCTCAGAGTTTGCACAGTATCATTTTTACTTCATTCTGTTGGTGCAACCCTAAGGCTAATCCTATGTAGGAGGGAACTGGAATGTCATTCTCTGGGGCCATTTTCTTTTATATAATAATAGTAATCTGTCCCGGGGGTATGAGTGTGAGAAGAGTGTAGAGCTCTAAGGAGCACCACATGGAAAGGATGAGTCTAGACAAAGAAGCCCATGTGTGTGCGTAAGGAGTGACCAGAGAGAGGAGGAAAAGCAAGTGAGGATGGTTTTGTAACAAAAAAATAAAGATTCCACTTCTGGAAGGAGGACATGGTCAGCTATTGCCAAAGTAAGAAAACAGTCATAAAACATATCTTCAGATTGTGTGACAAGCAGGTTGTTGGCAACGTTGTTAGGAAGAGATTCAGTAGAAAACAAGGTGCTGAAACCAGATTGCAGAGGACGGGGGAAGGAAGTGGAGGGAGCGAGAAGGGTGCTTGCAAAAGGGCAGAGAGAACTAGGGAAATAGACAAATTGTGACGTGTTTCTGTGTTAGTTTTTACATATGGGAGGAATTTGGACCCATCTACATGCTGAGAAGCAGGTGGAGAAAAAAGGGAAAGGTTGAAAATACTTGAGAGATGAATATTAGGGAACTGAGTTCTTGTTTCTTGGTTTAGTAAAACTTGAAGTCAGGTTAGGTGCACAGAACAAGAATTGTTTTTGTTAAAACATGATTTGGTTACCTTAAGCTTTTTATTTGTTGTTATTCTTTTTAGGTTTTTTAAAAAGAAAATTTGAATTAAGCTTTGACTTTTTTCTTCTTTTTAGTTTTTTAAAAGACAATTTACATTGAATCAAAAGGAATAAGATGCATTAAAATGTACAAATATGTAATTTCACCTTGCTTTTTGAAGTGTCCAATTAAGAATAATTTAATCTAAAATGAATCCAATTAGAAGTAAAAATGTTTAAATTAAAAGGAAATACTTTGAAAGTATATTGTCTTATGAAGGTAAACACTATCTTTAAAATATGCATCCTTGCACTTGACATATTTATTCATTTTCTTCAAAATGTAAATGCCTTTAACCAATGTTGCAAATGTAGAGAGATAAATTAACTTTACATCAAAGAGCAAACATCTCACAAATGGCAACAAGAGAGCAGTTGTATTTAAGATGTCTGATATTGCTTTATGTCTACATTAATAATAAAATATTTTTATGCACTATCTTTCCTCATGGAAAACTCTGCTGTCCTTATTCATATACAAATCAAGCTGAAGGGAGGTCTGGAAGCCTGTGCCCCTCCCAGAAGCTTTCTCTGGAACTGATTTGATGAGAAGATTTACACTTTCTAACCAACCTTTTATACAGATATGCTCTTCGCTGTTTTTACCTTGGAGTCCTGGGTATTTTTCTGGTTTTGATAGAGTAGATCAGACACACATGTTTGCTCCAGAGAGTTTAAACATACATTATTGATTCCATCGTTTGAAAGTAAAAATGCTTTCAGAAGAAACTTGGAAAACAAGTCTAAATCAATTACATTTAAAGACCTATAGAAATCCCTAGATATGGTTTCCACAGCAACAATTTGAATGCTGAATATTTCTTTGCACTCAACAGGTAATTAATTGCTTCATTTATTCAATAAAACATTTTAACACCTACTATGTGCCGGGTAGTTGAGAAGCAAAAAGAATAAAGCCAAACTATACCCTGCTGCCAGCAGAGACCTCACAGTCTAGTCAGGGTTCCAGGCAAGTAAAGAGTTTTAAAAATAATGTGATATGTGCTAGAATGAAGGTGGGAAAAATGTACTTTGAAAGCACAGAAAGAAGCTAAATTTGTCTATTGGGACAGGAGACAGACAGGAGAGACTCACCTGTTAAAACAGCTGAAGATGTTTGAATTTTCTCTTTAGGAATGAGAATGGTGTAGAATGAATGGAGGGTTTTGGAACTAGGAGGATGGCCTGAGTGACTGGCAGGAAGGAAGTATACCTGTTCAGGGGAAACAGCCTGGGTAAAGGCAAGGGACCATTAGGGCATTGTGGTTTTGAAGTGCTTATGGTTTTCTCCGAGTATGGCAGAAGACAGGATGTGTTGTGGGAGTGGCAAGTTATTATGCTGACAGAGTAGGCAGAGATATAATTAAACATTCCTATGACATCAACAGGAGTTTGAACTTCACACTGTTAGTGGGGAATGTTGAATGGCTGCAGATTTATATCAGGCATAAGCATTAACAACAGAAGAATCAGAGCACGAATCACAGGACTTGCAAGACACATGGAGGTCATTGTTTCTGTCACTCTGCCTCCTAGAAAAGCAATTCAAACAAGGCATTGCAGGTGACTGTTTCTTTTATGTAAAGGAGTCTGGGGGATTCCTGCTCGTAACCTGTGGTACCATTTAATAGACTTTTCACTGTGACTTAATTCCACAGACTATGTTCAGTTTGTAATTAAATATCATCCCTCTTGGTTTATTTATTCTTTTAGAGATGAAGACCTCTTTTTAGCTGCTTTTAATTCACGTGAAGGGAATTTTTTTTTTTTTTTTGTGGGCTGGGGCTGGGTTTGAACCCACCACCTCTGGTATATGGGGCTGGCCCCCTACTCCTTTCAGCCACAGGTGCCACCCTACGTGAAGGGAATATTAAAGGGTATCTTTTGGACTTTTCACTTTAGGCTAAATAAACCTATCTTATTTTATTCTAGTAACTTCTATAATAAAACCATTTAAACCATTCCAGTTGCTATTTTATGGTTCTTTTCCACTTTCTTAATGTCTTCCTTATAAATAGTAAAATGAAAAGACAACAGGGTATTTATTTTTAAAGTACTTTTCAAGTATAAGGATGCTTGGATAAGGATATTATCAGTCATCTCTCATCAGATCATACCCTTATTATGCTATGCTTAGTGTCAAGGCTGCCCTGCAATGGGGCAGAAGATATGGTTATTTTTTTTTCTTTTTTTTTTGATGTTTCTTCTGCATTTTCCCTTTTCTGTTAATGTAGTTAAAAAAGATTTTAAAAGTAATTTTGTTAAGTTCTTTCTTATTGTGGTTGTGTGATTTCTTTAGAACTCTTTTAATTCTCTTTTCTTCCCAAGCAACCTGGGTTTAAACCATATCTTTGTAAGATAGGTTGGAAGAGAACAAGTTAGGCCAAAAAAGTTGTCCCTGGATAATTGTGGAGTGTTCTTAAAGTGTCCTAATTTGAGTGCTAACCTCATGGTCACCTTGGGCTCTGTCAATTACTAGTTTGTGCTTCTCTGATGCTTCGCTTTCTCCTTGGTAAAAGAGGACAACCATATATAGCTAATACAAATGTTTTATATATATATTTAGGTGCCAGGAGCTTTGGCTTTCATTTTTATTTTGAAAGAGTTAGGGGATACAAGTGTTTTTTGTTTCATAGATGAATTGTATAGTGGTGAAATCAAGGATTTTAATGTACCTGTTGCTTAAAACAGTTTACATTGCGCCTGACAGATAGTTTTTGATCCCTCAACCCTCCCACCTTCTCATTCTTTGTTTCTGTCTGTAGGTTTCCATTAAGTGAGAATATATGGTGTTTGTTTTTCCATTGCTGAGATACTTCACTTAGGTGAAGTCTCCAGTTCCATTCAAGTTGCTGCAGAAGACATTACTTCATTCCTTTTAAAGGCTGAATAGTACTCTACGGGGTGTGTGTGTGTGTGTAGACACATTTTCTTTATCCATTCATCAGTTGATGGGCACTTAGGTTGATTCCACATCTTTGCAATTATGAACTGTGCTATAATAAACATTTAGGTGCAGTTTTGTTTTTGGTATAATGACTTCATTTACTTTGTTGCTGGGTCAAATGGTATGTCTATATTTAGTTCTTTAGAGAATTCCTATCCTATTTTCCGTAGATGTTTCGCTAATTTACATTCCCAACAACAGTGTATAAGTGGTCCTTTTCACCACATCTGCACCAGCATCAATTGTATTTTGATTATTTCGTAATGGTCATACTAATGGGGGCATGTTGGTATCTCATTGTAGTTTTAATTTGCATATCTTTGATAATTACTGATATTGAGCATTTTTTCATGTTTGTGACCATTTGTCTATACTCTTTTGAAAAAATCTGTTCATGACTTTCTCCCCTTTTTAATGGGATTTTTTTTTCTTGTTGGTTTATTGAATTCCTTGAAGAATATGGATAGTAGTCTTTTTTCTCAGATGTATAGTTTACAAATATTTTCTCTTATTCTGTTTGTTGTCTGTTTAGTCCATCAATTAGTCCTTCACTGTACAGCAATGTTTTAGTTTAGTCAAGTGTCACTTATTTTTGTTGTTGCTGTATTTGTTTTTGGGGCCTTAACTATAAATTCTTTGCCTAGGCCAATATCTACAAGAATTTTTCCTAGGATTTTTTTCCTAAAATTTTTATAATTTCAGATCTTATATTTTAGTCTTAAATCCATCTTGAGTTAATTTTCATATATGGCGAGAGAAGGGGATCCAGTTTTGTCTTCCTAAATATGGTTTTCCAACTTTTTCACCACCACATATTAAAAACAGCATCATTTCTGCAGCATAAGCTTTTGTCTGCTTTGTCAAAAATCCGTTGGTTATAGACATGGTTTTATTACTGGGTTCTCTGTGTCTACTTTTATACCAGTACTTTGCTGTTTTGGTTACTATAGCCTTATAGTATAATTTAAAGTCAGATAGTGTAATGCCTCAGATTTGTTCTTTTTGGTTAGGATTGCTTTGCTAGTCTGGCTCTTTTTAGATTCCATATGAAATTTAGGATTGTTTTTCTAATTCTGAGAAAAATGATGTCAGTATTTTGAAGGAAATCACATTGACTGTGTAAATCACTTTGGACAGTATCAACATTTAAACAATATTGATTCTTCTGATCCCTTAGAATGAGATGTTTCTCCATTTGTTTTTGTCATCTATGATTTCTTTCATCAGTGTTTTGTCAATTTTCTCATAGAGATCTTTCACTTTCTTGGTTACATATATTCCACTATTTGTGTTTTCTATTCAGTTATTATAAATGGTATTGAGTTCTTGATTTGACTCCCAGCTTGACTGTTATTAGTGTATAGAAATGCTAATGATTGGTGGACATTAATTGTGCAACCTAAGACTTTACTGAATTTATTTATTCTGGTTATATCTTTAGGTACTTGGAGATGTAAAATCATGTCATTGGCAAACTGGATAGCTGGATCTTCTCTTTCCTGATTTGGATAACCTTTATTTCTTTCTTTGGCTAAATTGATCTGGCTAGGACTTCCAGTATTTTATTAAAGAGAAGGGATGACAGTGGGCACTCTTGCCTTGTGCTAGTTCTCAGTGGGAATGCTTTCAACTTCTGTCCATTCAGTATCATGTTGGCTGTGGGTTTGCCATATACGGCTTTTATTGTTTTGATGTATGTTCCTTCTTTGCCTAGTTCTTTGGAGGTTTTTAACATGAAGGGGTGCTGAATTTTGTTGAATGCTTTTTCTTCATCCATTGAGAAGATCATAGGGTTTTTGTTTTGAATTCTATTTATGCGGTGAATCCCATTTATTGATTTGCATATGTTGGACCAATGTTGCAAACTAGGATGAAACACACTTGATTGTGTTAAACTCTCTTTTTGATGTGCTGTTGGATTTGGCTTCCTTGCATTTTGTTGAAGATTTTGCATCTCCGTTCATGAGAGATGCTGGTCTGTTGGTTTTTTGTTGTTGTCATTGTGTCCTTTGTTGCCTTTGGCATAAGTGTGATGCTGACTTCACAGACTTATTTAGGGAGATTTCCTCTTTCCCGATGTTATAGGACAGTTTCAATAGCATAGGTTCTTTGAAGGTATGATAAAATTCATCTGTGAATCTGTCTGGTAATGGTTTCTTGTTGTTCTTGGAAGTTTTAAAAATTACTGTAAAAAGCTCACTACTCATTGTTGGTCTGTTCAGGATTTCTGTTTCTTCCTGATTCAAGCTTTGGAGAGTATGTGTTTCCCAAAATTTATCCATTTTACTTGTTTTTTCTGGTTTGTGTGCAAAAGGTTTTCACTGCACTCATGGATGATATTTTGTATTTCAGTAACATCAGTTGTGATGTCTCCTTTTTCTTCTATTGAGCTTATTTGAATCCTTTCTCTTCTACTTTTGGTTAACATAGATAGTGGTCTATCAATATTGTTTATCTTTTCAAAGAACCCATTTTATTTGTTACATTGATTCTTTGTTTTGTTTTTTGCTTTCCATTTCATTTAGCTCTCCTCTGTTCATTATTTCTTTTCTTTTGCTAGTTTTGGCTTTGTTCTTCTCTTTTCAGTTCCTTTAGGTATGGGGTAGAATAGTTAATTTGTGTTTTCTGTCTTTTTGATGTAAGCATTTATGGTCATGAACTCCTCTGTTCATACTGCTTTGCTGTATCCCATAAAATTTGGAAGCTTATGTTGCTTTTTTATTCAATTCAAATTATTTTTTATTCCCATCTTGATTTCATCATTGACCCAAAGCTTGCTCAGCAGCAGGTTGCTTAATTTCTATAACTTTGTGTGTGGTGTTTCTTGTAGTTTTGAGAGATTTCTTTTTGGAATTGATTACCAGTTTTAGTACACCATGGCTTGAAAAGATACATGGTCTTATCTTGATTTTCTGAATTTGCTGAGGGTTGTTTTGTGGCCTAACATATGATCTATCCTGGGAAATGTCCCAGGTGCATGCTCATGAGAATAATGAATATTCTACAGTTTCTGGGTAGGATGTTCAGATTTTGGTAGAATTTACTGGAAATGTCTGTTATATCAGTTTGTTCTAGAGTCCCATTTAAATCCCAGTTTTCTCTTTTGATTTTCTATCTCAGTGATAAGTCTAATTCTGTCAGTGGAGTGTTGAAGTCCCTAGCTATCATGATGTTATTTATTTCTTTCTTTAGATATTGTGGAATCGTTTCTTTTTCTGAATCTGGCAGATTCTGTGTTGGTGTATATTTATTAATATTTAGGAATGTTATATCTTTGTGTTGCCTTGTTCCCTTTTTCATTATATAATGACCCTTTTAAAAAACTATTGTTGATTTAAAGTCTAAATTCTATGAAATGAGAATAGCTCCTTCTATTAGTTTTGATTTCCATTTGCATGTAGTATTTTATCCATCTCTTTACCCTCCAGCTCTGAAAATCTTTGCTAGTTAAATGGGTTTATTGGATACAGAATATATATACATATATATGTATATACAAATTCATAATATATACACACACGTATTCATATTTTTATATCCATTCAATCAAACTATAGTGTTTGAGTGGTGTATTAAGACCATTTATATGCAATATTAATATTGATATGTGAAATATTATTTTGTTTATTGTTACCTAGTTACTTAGTTTTCACCCTTGCATTACTATTTCATAAGAGTTGAGAGTTGTAATTTTTAGGTATTTGAAAACTGGTGGGCATCAATTGTTCTGTTTGATGAATAGAGCACTTTTAAGGATTTGTTGTAGGATAGTTCAAGAGACGACAAATTCCCTTAGTGTTTTATTTGTCTTGGAAAGACTTTATTTCTCCTGTATTTATGAAACTTTGTGGTAGTTATTGTGTTTAATAAGCCCAAATATAGAACCTCAAACCCTTTTGGGTTTTAATGTTTCTATTGAGAAGTCTGCAATTAGTCTAATGGATTTTCCTTTGTAAGTTACCTGATGCTTTCATAACATAGCTTATAGGATTTTTCCCTTCACTTTGTTCACGTTGACTTTAACCAGACTGATGACTATTGCCTTGATGATCTATTTGCCATGAATCTTCCAGATGTTCACTGGGCTTCTTTTATCTAAATGTCTAAATCTCTACTGGTATCAGGAAAGTTTTCCTCAATTATTCCCTCAAATAGATCTTCCATGGTTTTTATCTTTTCTTCTTCTCTCTCAGGGATACCTATGCATCCTATATTCATAGGCTTCACATGGTACCATAATTTTTGGAAAGATTGTTCATTCTTTTTGATTCTTTTTTTCTACATTTTTGATTTTTTTTCCTACATTTTTGATTGACTATGCTAATTTGAAAGCCTGTACACAAGGTCTGAAATTCTTTCCTCTGCATGTTCTAGTCTATTTTTACAACTTTCTCTTGTATTTGAAATTCCCTAGATGACTCTTTTATTTCTAGAAGTTCTATTGCATTTTTCTTATATTATCTGTTTACTGAATTTTCCTTCATGTCCTAAATTATTATTATTCTTAGGTTTCTTTGTTGAATGTTTTCAACTTTCTTATCAATCTCATTGATTTTATTTGCCCTCCATATTTTGAATTCCATATCTGACATTTCAACAATTTCCCTTTGATTGGAGTCTATTACTGGAGAATTATTGTGATTCTTTGAGGGTGTCATAAAAGGCTAATTTTTATTTTGCCAGAATCCTTATAATTCTTTCTTCTCATGTGAAATCTCTCAGCTCAAGAGAGATAGCTTTGTGGTACACCTATTCTCCTCTGCTGGGTATTCTGCTCCTCAGTGAAGAGAGGTAGATGTCCTTGAATGGGGAGTTCTACTTGGGAAGATTAGGCAGGAGAGGAGCAGATCTCTCCTGCATCTCCATGTTCTTCTGTGGTTGTCATGGTGGTAGGTATGTGTGGCAGGCATGCAGTTGATAGTGGGTGCATGTGGTCTGTTGGCAGCAGTAGGCAGGTGGTGCATGGGGGCATGATCATTATTTGCTCTCCCAAGTCCTTCAGTTGTACTACCAGACAATGCCAGCAGCCTGCTGCATTCCCTAGATGGTAGTGTTGGGTACTTTGACCTGATGTGCCCTTCATCCAGGTGTCCCATTAGTTGTGACTAGGTGCAACTGTCCAGTCAGTGGTAGCAGGTGCTGAGCCAATGATCACCTGCTCTCCTTGGGCCTCCCAGTGGTGGTGGGAGCACATCACACTTATCCATAGTGCTCATGAGAGTGCCTGGCCTCCCTGCTCCATCTCAGGCTCAGCAGGGACAATGAGGAGGAGCAGTAATGGCTCTGACTCCTGGATAAATGCAACGTTCTTGAGCTGTGACATCAAAATGGCACCAGTCATGTGCCAGTTTGGTAAGGAAGCAGCACCCACTGTACTTTCTTTCCAGAGCAATGCCACTGCACAATCTACAGTCAGCTTCCCATGTCTGCCCAGGAGCCGGAGGTGGTGGTTGGGTCCTCCCACTGCTCCAAATGTAGCCTCCTCCAGAAAGTGTGGAGCCCCAGGATTGTCTGGCCTGTCTCTTCCTCAGGTGTGGGCGCCTTCCCTGCCACCAGGTCGCCTCACTCCCTCTCTTTCACTTTGGATGCCTTTGCTCACCTTCCTCTTTATTCCTAATGCTTTCGTTTAGATGACTGATCCAAAGGTGCATGTCTATTCACCATTTCAATCCTGTCCATGAGACACATGAGTTGGTTGCTCTAGTCTGCTACATTTGATAACCACTATATTTTTAAATATATAAAATTATTTTAATTAATTCTTTAAATTGATATATTTAAATATATAAGATAATTTTTGGTGGGGGTACTGAAACATCAAAGATATACAAAACTATTTTCAGTTCCATTTTAATATGAAGTGTGTCAATGAGAAAAGGCCCTCATTCAGAGTCAGTTTTAGGGCTAAATTCTATCAGCATGTGATACCAAGCAGTAATGAATTTTCTCTGAATCTCAGCTTTTCCTCATCTGCGAATGAAGATACTACTTATCTTTTTGGGTTGTTGGAATGTAAAATAATATACAGAATTTATCAAATACTTATTTTAAGTAATCGGAAACAATGTTGTTAATGCACATATATCCTAAAATGAGATAAATCTCTATTAATAAGCAAATATGATTAACCTAAGTTTTCATTATATATGAATTGATAAGAAAATTCTCCTTTTATTTTATGGAGATAATAACTTTATTAAACTCTAAATATAAAAATGTGTGTATTTTTCCTATTAATGAAGTATACTAAATAGACTTTCCTCATTCTTGTTTAAAATCTTCTAACCACCTCTTAACCAATCAACTCCTGAACAATATCTTCACGGCATAGCCCCAGAGCCTTTTGTACTTGCTGGTCTCTTTGCCTAGGATGTTGTTCCAAACATAGTGATTTTCTCCTTCCCTTCCATCACATTTCCACTTTCACAATTAACCTCTGACTTCTCTGCCTACCTTATAAAGAGTGTCCATGGATATTTGTCTCTATTGCTTTACTCTGTCTTTGCCCTCCTGACAGAGTAGATATTAACTGTTCTCATCTTCCTCCCCACATACACACACACAATGACAACTATGGGAGGTGATGCATATTTATCTTGATTGTGGTAATGTATATCATGGTTGATAAAGTGTATCACCTATTTTATAAATCTAAGAAAACATCATGTTGTGTATCTTCATGTGTCTTCAAAGAGCATGGTGTATATCTTAGACATACATACAATTTTTATTTTCCATTTATATCACAGTAATGCTGGGTGGAAAACCAGAGATATATTAATTTAGATGGTGGAATTCTATTAATGTTTTCAAATGTTTGTAGAACATTAATCATATGCTAGGTGGTAGCTATCAGGAATATAGAAGTAAGTCATGGTTTTTATTTTTGAGGTTTAAGTAGTAAAGAGATCTGCAGTTTAACAGTGTTTTAAAGGTAACACTAAGTAGGGTATGTTCCAGCTCCATCCATGTAAATGTAAAAGGGGTAAAGTCTCCATCTTTTTTAAGGCTGCATAATATTCCATGGAACACATATACCACAATTTGTTAATCCATTCATGGGTCTATGGGCACTTGGGCTTCTTTCATGACTTGGCTATTATGAATTGAGCTGCAATGAACAATCTGGTGCAAATGTGTTTGTTACAAAGTGATTTTTGGTCTTTTGGATATACATTTAGTAGAGGAATTGCAGGATCAAATGGCAGGTCTACTTTTGGATCCCTGAGTATTCTCCATACTTCTTTCCAAAAGGGACGTATTAGACGTATTAGCTTGCACTTCTACCAGCAGTGCAGAAGAATTCCCTGTTCTCATCCACACCAACATCTGTGGTTTGGGGATTTTGTTATGTGAACCAGTCTTAGGGTTCACATAGTCACTTAGTCTTAGTTAGACGATATCTCAAAGTGGTCTTGACCTGCCTTTCTCTGATGATTAAAGATGATGAGCATTTTTTCATGTGTCTGTAGGCCATGCACCTATCTTCTTCATAGAAGCTTCTGTTCAAGTCCCTTGCCCACAATGAAATGGTATTACTTGTTCTTTTCTTATTAATAAGTTTGACATCTGTGTGGATTCTGGTTATCAAACCTTTATCAGAAGCATAACCTGCAAGAATGGAAGAAAAAATATCCCAATGCTCAGTGCTATTAGGAAACCAATTTACAATCACTCACACTTTCATATGAAGAATAGATCACAACTCTGGCCCAAGATGAAGGAGGGAGGGGGGGATGGGAGAGGTCAGATTGAGGGAGGGTAAACGGTGGGATCACACCTATGGTGCACGATGCAAGGGTACATGTTGGATTATTAGTATAGCGTATAAATGTCTTAACACAATAACTAAGTAAATGAGATGAGGTATATATTAACCAGTGTGATGTAAGTGTTCCTAATTCTATATGAAATCAGCACATTGTACCCCATAAATGCATTAATGTATTCATGATCTATGTGTTTATTATTTAATAAATAAATAAATAAATGTAACCCTGGCAAACTCTTTCTTAAGATTTTGATGTCTTGAATATTTTATTTTGAGTAGGACCTTGTTCCGTGAAAGGATTGTGGAGACAGTGTTCCTGTAGTGGTCAACGTAGTCAGCAGGATCCTAGAATTCTTTTGTTGTTCATAATTCTTACTTGAGACTTGTCATGAATTCCATTTGTTCTTGGGTACTTCCTTCTTCTTTAGACCTGTCACAGTGTGTAACTCCTCCCTTTGCTGTCCTTTCAGATGTTGTTGCTCGTCACCATTATGTGATTTCTCCTCTTGGGTCTCAGTGGCTCAGCCATTTAATCTTTATTTGTCAACTGCTGCCATACTGTTCACTCACCAGCAGTCTTCTAGTTCATCTTTTGTGGTGGTTACCCCAGCATATTACTATTTTAGATACATTTTATTTCACCCTGATTCTAAATTCTAGCAGATGTCCACTTACATTTCAATCACATAAAGTAGTCTTCAGAAGAGTATTTTAAATACATATGACTGTAGAATTTTTCAAAATGCATCTGATATCTTAGTTAGATCACACACCCACGTTTGTACACATAAAAATCATCAGTGTTTAAGGAATTGGTGTAACCCATAGAAGGATGTCTCAGGTTTCTGTTTTTTTTTTTTTTTTCCTGAAACATTTTACTTCACATAGAGTTTTAATTGTATTGGCTCTAAGTGAATGTAAACCAAGTTAGCATTCAATCAGCAGATGGAAAAATCCTTATCATTGAACAATGAAACAACTTGAATTCTTTTTTCCCCTTTTTGCCATCTGGTATCTGTGCTCATATTTGAAACATTAACCATTCAGGAAAGAGTTGTTTTTTATTTCCAGTAGTCAAAAGCTTTCTCTGAAGACTGGTGCTTATCTTTTCAGGAAAAAAAAAAGTATAAAATGCTATAAATACTAATGGAGCACTGAACTAATATTTGACAGTCACATAAAAGCTTAAGAAAATGCAGAGTACAAAGTGAGTCTAAGGAGATGCCATTTTCAATTTATTTTCATAATCTAAATCTGCATTGCTTGTAAAGGTTAATCTAAATCCAGCAGAACCAAGGCTGTCCACTGTTTACTTGTTACAGGCACTGCTACATTATTCTAAATGCCGCACAATGAACATGGCCCTTGTTCACAACCTATTCCTTAGTTTTTTTCCCTGAATTGTAGCAGATATGATTTTTTTAGTATGCCTTTACATTAATATTAGTCAAATAGTGTCTGTAATGGTAAGATGCTTCTAAGAAAACCTGTAGAAAAGAATGTATAATATTCACTTTGAAAATATTAATTCAATATACACTTAACCTCTAGTTATTCAAATAACCTTGCAGATCATCTTTTTCTGGATGTCCACCTACTTGGTGAAGGCTGAAAGCCAAAGGAACTCACATGGTTTAAATATTAATTGAAATATTAGCCTAAGGAAACAATCTGTTTAGCATTCCAAACTTCAGCCCCTAAGAGTCAAGCATTATAATATGTGGTTGTAACAGCTTTTAGATATTTTGGTGCTTTCATTATGTATAAAGCTGCTTATCTTTATTTTTCATGAATTGTTCTAGTATAAACAGAATATAGTGTGGCAGTTCTATTATATGTGAAGCCAAATCCTTGGTCTTGAAATATCTTTTTATTGTATTTATTTCTTTGTTTTTTGCAGTTTTTGGCGAGGGCTGGGTTTGAATCCACCGCCTCCAGCATATGGGGCCGGTGCCCTACTCCTTTGAGCCACAAGCACTGCCCAGTCTTGAAAGATCTTTTTTGCATGTGGGGTATTTCTTGTCACTTTTCAATAGACTTTGAAGATGACTTATTTCTTCATGTGTTTGTCCTTTCCATTTGGGAACTTAATAGCAATGCCTTGGTTTCTGGAAGGCACCAATCTAGAAGCTTTCTCTATATGGATAGCTAAGAAGATTTCTATCAACTATTCTTTAGATTTAGAAATAATTTGCTCACTACACAGTCTCTGACAATTTAAGAAGATTACAAATAACACTCATTAAGTAAAAGTTAAGTGCCTTCTGGTATAAGCTTGAAACTTTATCTATGTATCAGCTTGATTTAGCTCCGGTCTACTTACTTGGCTTTACGTGAGACCCTTTGACTTGCTCTCCTAATGGGGATTTCAGATGTTGAAGAGCTTTGGGGCAGAGAAAGCAGTGAGGGGATCAGTGTAGTAGTGACATAGGCAGAGGGCTGAGTTTGCTCTGGGTAGCTACAGAGGAGGTCTCATGGGAAAGCTGAGCTTTATTCCCTGTTGCTCACTATGCTGCCGTCTTCACAGCACAGCTCTGATGATGGTGAATCTGAATATTTCCCTCGCAGAAACTGTGTTACGGCTACTTTTGTGCCCATGTCGTCTCTCCTACTGTTTCTTTGCTCCTGCTGCCAATGAAGTATTGTCTGCTTACTTCTTTCCTTCATGGTTCTGTCTGTTTGGCATCTATCCCTTCATGGATTCTTCTTCCTTAATGTGGAATTTCTTTTTTTTTGGTTTTTAAGATAGAGTCTCAGTTTGTCACCCTCAGTAGAGTGCCATGAAGTCACAGCTCACAGCAACCTCCAACTCATGGGCTTAAATGATTCTCTTGCCTCAGCCTCCCAAGTAGCTGGACTACAGGTGCCTGCCACAATGCCGGGCCAGTTTTTAGAGGTGGGGTCTTTCTCTGGCTCAGGCTGGTCTTCAACTTGTGAGCTCAAGCAATCCACCCGCCTTGGCCTCCCAAGAGCTGGGATAACAGGCGTGAGCCACTGCACCCGGCCCCCTTACTTAATGTGGAATTTCAATTTCTGCTCTCACTGACTTCCAGCACCTTCGACATCTCAGTCACTCCCAGAGTGTGTGGTGGGACTGACTGGGCACCACGTAGGAGAGAGGGCCACGGCTGATCTCTGATAGCCAGGCTCACCTCAGAGGCTATTTCTCTCCATGTGACCTTAAAATAAATAGTCACCTGACATTAGAACAACACAAATCGAAAACTGTACCAAGAATATTATATATTAGTTACTTAACTTAATATCTTAAAGTCAAGGACTCATATTACTGCTTATCTCATTCTCATATTGCTAATTATCTCATTCCTGGGAAGCAGGTTTAATTCTTATCTCTGTTTTCCATTCATGGAAATAAAGACTCAGAGAAGTTAAATACTGACAGGAGTTGGGCCTCAAACTCAGCTCTGTCTAACTTCAAAACCCATGCCTTTAACCACTACAAATGGCAGAGGCCAGGTCACAGGTCATATTATTCAAAGCCCAAAGACCTTTGGAAATAGATGCCCTTAGACAGGGCCTGTAGGCATGGCGGATGCCCTGCGGCTTTTCAGGAGGGATGGTTTCGGCAATAGGCGCCTTCTAGTACACTCACAATTTCCCAGCGGCCCAATGGGGATGAGCGTGTCTATCCTATTACACACAATTTCTTGGTGGATTGAAGATGTGAAGCAAAACTATACATAGTACTTTAAACTTCAAAGCACTTCAGTAATGATAGAAATGGTACTGGGCTTGGAATAGTAGGACCTGGGGCTTATATCCCAGACCGAGAATTTACTGACCTTTACATTTTGGAAACATCACTCAATCTCTTACTTTACTCAGCTTTATAACTGGGTCAATCCTCATTTTAAAAGGACAATCATGTGAACTTGTTTTTTAGAAAAGATTAAATTATTTTGATAAAGGGCATGGTATTTGATAGGTATTGAGTATATTAGTAGCTTTCTCTTTGTTGTTTATTTCTTTTTTATATGTCCAAAGAAAGACTGCTGCTTTAAGAAAAAAAGAGAAAACCCCTTAGTTGAAGTAAAACACACTCTGAAAAGTGCAGAAATCAGAAGTATTCCCTAGAATTAATTATATCAAAGTGAACTCACTTGAAAACTATTTCCTTACTCAAAACATAGAACATGGGCAAGCACCCTAAAAAGCCATTTAGTCTCTTCCCGGTAACTGAACCCTTTTCCTACCCAGAAATAACTGCTATTTTGACTTTTAACACCATAGATTTGTTTTTGCCTTCTTTATTTTTAGCTTTATATACTTGTAGTTATACACAATGTATTCTTTCGTGCCCGGCTTCTTTTGCTAAATTATGTGTGTGAGATTCATTGACACCATTGCATGTACCAACATGTAGTCTGTTTATTTTGATGGCTGCAGTGTACTTCATTTTGTGAATGTGCAACAATTTATTTATATAGCAATTGATGGATATTTGAATTGTTTCTAGTTTTCAGCAATTACAAATAATGTTGCTATGAATGTTCTTGAACATGTATTTTGGTTAATATATATACACGTTTAATCTATATTTAGGTGTGGAGTTACTGGGCCACTAGATATGGTATCTTTCACCTGGGTAGATAATCAAAAACAGAAATCCAAAACAATTTTCTATTTCTGTCAGTATTGTGTGACTTCTTATTGCTCTTAAGACTAATTATCCCTAGGTATTTTCGATTATTTGAATTTTGATGGGTTTATAAAGGTATGTCTTTTTATTTTTTCGAGACATTCTGGGTAAAGCTCTTTGGAGTCATAGCTCACAGCAACCTCAAACTCCTGGGTTCAAGTAATTCTCCTGCCTCAGCTTCTCAAGTAGCTGGAACTAAAGGTGCCTGCCATCATACCTGGCTAGTTTTTCCTACTTTTTTAGAAGTTATTTTCAGACTCCTAACCTTAAGCAATCCACCTGTCTTGGCCTCCCAGTGTGCTGGGCATGTATTTATCTTTCCTTGACTAGTGATGAATGTAAGCCCCTTTAATATATTTGTTATCTATTTGCTTATCCACTTTTATAATATATATAACATTTGGTTATCCTTTTAAATAAAATTTTTGTTTATGGTCCCTTCTCATCTGAACTATTGAGTTCTGGCATTTTCTTACTGATAATTTGGAGAACTTTATTTATGTACTCATATGTAGACATATGAGCCTTTTGTTGATTGCATTTGTTG
The DNA here is from genome assembly GCA_963574655.1 of Perodicticus potto. Taxonomy (NCBI): domain Eukaryota; kingdom Metazoa; phylum Chordata; class Mammalia; order Primates; family Lorisidae; genus Perodicticus; species Perodicticus potto. The sequence continues at coordinate 35,868 of CAUYRH010001649.1, forward strand.
CAAATATTTTTCTCCTGGGATTTGGCTTTTTTTTTTTAATTGCAGTTTTTGGCCAGGGCTGGGTTTGAACCTGCCACCTCTGGCATATGGGGCCAGAGCCCTACTCCTTTGAGCCACAGGCGCCGCCCAGGATTTGCCTTTTTACTTAGGTGTCTTTTAATGAAAAGGAGTTTTTAATGTTGATGTTACATAATTTATTAATTTTTCTGGTGAATAGTGCATTTTGTTCTTTGGGAAGCATTTATAACTTCAGTATCATTCAGAAGATATCACTTGAATTATCTTCTAGAAGCTTTATTGTTTTTACTTTCGCATTTAGAACTACAGTCTTCCTGGATAGGAGAAAGAAGTCTATATGTTATACTTTTCTATGTTTTTTCTCAACCTGTTTCTTCCCTGTTTTATGGAAAACAAACAAAACTGTGGCCTGAGAAAGATGTGACTCCTTTACCCCGTGTTTGTGCTCTCTCTGATTATCTTTCCACATATTACCACAGTTTCTCCAAGGTAAGTCCCCTCCCACACTTCTTTTGAGCACATTTAAGACATGGGATAAGTTTCTTAAATCACTTTTTAGTCCTTTACCCTTGTTTCTTAAGGAGATTACGATGGGGCATTCCACATACTCTTGAAGAGAACAGAGCAATTAAACCGACGTACAGAATGATTTACTCACAGAGACACAGGCCTTCTTTCTTTTCACAGTTTCCCCCACTATTCTCTGTCATGCCATGAGGCCAGAATCACTCTCAGTACTTGCACTTAATCAGCAATAATGTTTCTTGTATTTGATAATGAGAGATGTGAAGAAGGAAGAAGGGTCCCTGAACAGAAGCTTCCCTGTATTTTATGGCAGGATTTTACAGGCATGGGGATGATCCTTGACTGTATGGAAGGATGTAGAGGAAACTGAACCCTGATCTTTAGCATAAGACTCACTTTCTGCTTGAGAGACCTAGGGAAAGGCATGTGAGTTGTGTGTGTGCAGGAGCTCAGAACACTGGCCTCCAAGAGAGAATGTGTATGTGATGTGTGGCCTGATAGTTATGGTCAAAATTCTCTAGATTCCAAAGGTCTCTTGCCACTAGAGGCAGAGGTCTTGTTTAAGGTTTGAGATTTTACAAAACAAATTGGAGACTTTCTGTCTGATGCTTCCCATATTCCCTTTTTTTAAAATGCTGATATCTGGTAAGTAACCTTTAATGAACTTTTCTTTTTATTATTGCAGATAAAATATCATGTATATCTTTTTCTTTTTCTGCTTTCTAGAGTTGACTACAAAAATACCAAGAGTTATCTAAGCAGCAAAATCCATGTGAGTCTGTCAGAGGCTAGAGCTGTGCGTGATTTACGCTCCCTTCTAACTCTTGGGAGAGCACCATTTTCATGTCTCGGTGTAGCTAGCACTTTCTGAAGGGCACGTTAATAAAGGTGCACTTCTAAGGAAGATCGGGAAAGGTCAACTAGTTCTTCTTAACTAGTTTTATTATTATTTTTTTATTCAATCATAGCTGTGTATATTAGTGCAATTAAGGGGTACAATGTGCTGGTTTCATATACAATCTGAAATGTTTTCATCAAACTGTTTAACATACCCTTCATGGCATTTTCTTAGTTATTTTATGAACACATTTGTATTCTGCATTTAGTAAGTTTCTCCTGTACCCTTCTAAGATGCACATAGGTGTGGCCCCACCAATTACCCTCCCTCCACCCCAACCTCCCCCCCTTCCCATATTCTTGTGCTATTGTTGGGTTATAGCCTTCATATGAGACCTTTAAATTAGCTTCATAGTAGGGCTGAGTACATTGGATGCTTTTTCTTCCATTCTTGAGATACTTTGCTAAGAAGAAAATGTTCCAGCTCCATCCATGTAAACATGAAATAGGTAAAGAAAGATGGAGAGTTCTTAACTAGTTTTAAAAAACTTCTGGCTTCTACAGTTATGTGAGCATATGCACAGATATAATTGTTAAGGGCTCATCCTACAACTTAGTCAAAAGTTCTGTGCTTTTCCTCTAGCTTATGGCCTTTTAAAATGTCAGTAACTTTGTTAATTCCAAGCCAATTATTCTCACACTTTTCAAAATAGTAACTCACACTGGTCATATGCATTTTTATATTGGGATATAATAAAACACACACACATACACACACACACGTGACCACATTTATGCACTACTTTCCTTCTTGAGGATGATGCTGTTATTCTTGCTATTTAAATTTAATGTGTGCAAGATTGGTCAGCATTTAATGTTGGTGGTAAAAAGGTACATAAGAGACTCACCTTAAAGCGATTCTTATCTGGTAGAATATATATGCCAAACAAAAGTTAAGCTATGGTCTGCAGTATTTTCACTTTGAATGTTCTACTTAGGACCTAAAAATTATACCTGGCCTATTTTGAAAAATTCCCCAGTTCTGAATGTCAGCCATATTGTAGGTGTAAATTTACAATAAAATAGAGAATATCTCTATTGTCTAGGTACTTGCAAGTCAGTATACAATGCTTTTTCACTTTGTATAGATTTAAAATTATGAGGCTACTATGGTTGAGCAGGTAATTTTTATTGTTATTTGTCTCTGCTTGATCTCACTTCCTAAGTTCTCATAGTTTAAACACTACTGTATCCAAGACTTTAAATATTTTCTATATTTAAGGAGGAAGTACATTAGCTTTATTGGGATGAAGAGATAGACACTCTTTCATGAAAATAATGCAAGGCAGAAAGTTTATGTTTGTGTTGAATTCACTTCTTCCAGCCAGTGAACTGCATTAATTTTTTGACACCATTGCATACCTGGTGCATTGCATTTTGAATGTAGAGATATAAAATCAAATGTGTCCATTATTTTGACATAACGTGATTTTTTTTTCTTTTCTTTGTGTTTTGACTAAGCAATGATTAAATGGACAGATTGCTCATGTTAATATTTTGTAAGATCTGGAGATTCCAGGTAAGTAAGCATATGAGGTCTGACAATTAAGTTCAAGAACTTGCCATAATGTGCTTATATTGGCAACACTGTATAAAAAACTTGATAAGATTTTGTAACCTTGATACACAGTATATTGGTTTCTCATAGCTGTGTTCATGTAGACATGTGGCAGTGACTTGCTGAGTGGTGTTCATTATTGTTGTTGTGTGTTTTTGTGTGCTATCCCGAGAATGTTGGAGTGCGAATTAGAGCCATGAAAAAACATTCATAAATGTCTAGTTAAACTTGGCAAGAGTGGAAGTGAAATCAGGGATGTGTTAGTCCAAGTTTATGAGGATAATGCAATGAAGAAAATGGAAGGGTATAAACAGCTTAGATGTTTTTCCGAGAGGAAAGAAAGTGTAATTGATGAAGAGAGGTCAGGGAAGCCAGTAACAAGCAGAACTGACAAAAATTGCACAAATTCATTGGATTGTGTGTCAGAATCATCAGCTGACTGTGATAAGCATAGGAGACCCAGGTAAATATTGATAGAAAAACAAGAAAACTTTAACTGAAAATCTTGGCCAACCACTCTTGGCTCTTGCATCATGACAATGTTCTAGCTCACATGGATGGCGTGAGGGAGTTTTTAGTCAGTAATCAAATAAGTGTATTGGGACATCCTCCCTACTCCTCTGATCTGTCCCCTAATGATTTTTTCTTTATGTGTAGATAAAGGAAATATTGAAAGGAAGGTATTTTGATGACATTCAGGACATCAAGAATAATAGGATGACAGCTCTGATTGTGGTTCCTGAAAAGGAATTCCAAAATTGCTTTAAAGGGTGGACAAGGTGTTGGTGTCCGTGCCTGGCTTCCCCAGGGGAGGACTTCCACGGTGGCCATAGTGATATTCAGCAATGAATTAGGTAGCACTTTTCCCAGAATGAGATTGTGAACTTTATTGTCAGTCCTCAGAAACAACAGCTGAATGTGTGTAACCATCATTATTAAGAGTTTCATGGGGCTCAGCACCTGTGGCTCAATGGGCTAAAGCGCTAACCATGTACCCCTGAGCTGGCGGGTTCGAATCCAGCCTGGGCCCCCCAAAGCAACAATGACGGCTGCAACCAAAAAAGGGCCAGGTGTTGTGGCGGGCATCTGTAGTCCCAGCTACTTGGGAGGCAGAGGCAGGAGACTTGCTTTAGCCCAGGAATTGGAGGTTGCTGTGAGCTGTGATGCTACAGCACTCTATCCAGGGTGACAGCTTGAGGCTCTGTCTCAAAAAAAAAAAAAAGAATTTCATGGGTTACAATATAAAAAGTCCAGGTGTCATCCTTCTTTTTTTTCAGTACTAAAAAGACTGAAAGTCCCTTTTATTTCTTTTATTTTTATTTTTTTTTAATTTTTTTATTAAATCACAGTTGTGTACATAAATGCAATCATGGGGTACAATGTACTGGTTTTATATACAATTTGAAATATTTTCATCAAACTGGTTAACATAGCCTTCATTGCATTTTCTTAATTATTGTGTATAGACATTTATATTCTACATTTAGTAAGTTTCACCTGTCCCCTTCTGAGACGCACTGTAAGTGTGGACCCTTCACTTACTCTCCCTCCGCCCGTCCTCCCCTCTCCTCCTCTCTCTTGCCCCTTTCCCCCTAGATGTCATACTTAATGAATTAACTTACTTGCTGCTTGATGTAATTCTGTTAAAACCCATATACAATTACCTGCAACTTAATGAAATGATATTAATATTCGCCTAGAAGAGAGAAAATGCAAGAAGAACTAAGAAAATACTGACAGAAAAGTAATGGATGGGAGTCTTTCCCTATGAACACTTAAAAACTAGAACAATTAAATGATAAAAACTACATTTTAAGTCAATCTAATTTATGTATAGGTATATAAAATTTTAATAAACATATACAAGGATATAATATTCAAATTTGTCTGTGTCTATCTACCTGTTTAAATCCTAGTATTTAAATATCTGTCTATCAATTGTCTATATGTACTTGGAACATTTAGCAAGAACATATGCAGGAGCCATATAAAAATATGCACAGAATTTTATTGTGTGGTATAAAAACATTATTAAATTCTGTTCCTAGATAAGAAAACACTTATTAGAAGGTATATATATACACACACATGTACATATAAATGCAACCACATGTGTGTGCATATATAAAACACAATATAAATTCTTTTATGTACCCTGTAGTATATTGCCCAGCATGTAAAATAAGTATTCAATGACTGTTTCTTAAATGAATGTATATAAATATATCTGTAGTGTTATGTAATCAATTCTTGGAAGGTATATTTCAGCATGAAATGAATAGAAAGTAATTGTCAAGATAACTGATAAAAACATATTGTCCTAGTTATCTGGTAAGAATATGTATGAAGGAGTAAGCGTATTAGGGTTTTCCAGAGAAATGAATCAATAAGATGTGTACAGGTGGTGTGTATGTACATAACACACATAAAAATACATAATACATGATATAAATATGATTCATTATAAGGGATTGCCACATGTAGTCTGAGACATCCCATAATCTGCGGTCTGCTAGCTGGGACCCAGGAAAGCTGATGCTGTAGTGCTGAGAACCAGTAGGCTTGTGGTGTAAGTTGAGGGCAGAGAAAACAGATGTCCCATCTCAAACAATCAGGCAGAGAGATTGAATTTCCCCTTCTCTGCCTTTTATTCTACTCAGGCCCTCACTGGATTGCATGATGCCCACCCACAGTGGGGAGGGCTGCCTGCTTTATTGAGTCCACCAACTCAAGTGCTAATCTCATCCAGAAACACCTTCACAGAAACACACGGAAGGAATATTTATTCTGGGAACCCATATCCCAGTCAAGTTGTCACATGAAATTAACCATATCACTAGAAAAGTGTGGACAAGAAAACTTTGAAGTTTGCCAGATTGCTTGTTGGTGAAACAGAGAATGAATAGCAAAATATCTGTCAGAAAATAGTAGCTTGAGGAAAGAGAAAGGGATCACCTATATTTAGGCTTTTGATTAGGTAATTTTTGTCTGGTAGATAGGGCACCGTCAGTTGGAAACACCTGGCATATCAAGCTTTACATTCAGAGCAATAGGATATTGTTATTGGGAAGACATACATATTTGTAAGGGAGAGAGAAACTTAGAGTAGGACTTAATGATTGTTCTTCTTGATATGTGATTTATTAACATTCCTTCCAGTATAATCACTCATGAATATGGGAAGTCAACTGCACTTTATTCCCAGGAATCAATCAGTGGCTTTTCTTGGTAGATCGATCCCTCGTGGGCTTCTGATCACTATTCCTGGATTTGGACCAGTGATGTAGAGTGCATTCATTATTCATTCACTTATTCCTTCAATAAATATTTATGAAATGCCTACTAAGCCACACAATGGTAGTATGGCTGCCAACTTGACAGAAAACAAGACCTGATTTCTGATCTTGTTGGGATTAAAGAATGGGAAGGCATATTTTTAAAAATTTTATATCTAGATAATGTGATGTAAGGTCTGTGGAACAACTGAATAAGTTGTGTGTACATCATAAAAGGTGTGTAGACTACACAAAATGTAATTTATGATAAAGAACTGAAACTAAATCCTAAGAGAAACACTTCCCTATCAGAAATTTTTACACAATGGAAGAACACAATCCTTTAAAGGGGACACAACTCTTTTTGTGTTTTAAAAAGAGCACTTTGTCTACAGTGCAGAGCAGAGATCAAGATAAGACAAGATTGGAAGCTGAGAGATCATTGGGGGATATTGCAATAATTTAGGCAGCAAATGATACAGATTGTTGACAGTCCACTGATTATGTATTTTGTGTCCTTTAAAAAAAAAAGCACTAATTTGAATACAAAATTAGATGCAAGTCTCTAAAGGGGCCGAAAGAACCAAGGGTTTTATTCTGTATTCGCCTTTAGATCCAGAGAAGTGATTTGAGTGGTTAGAACTATGGTGGAGCAGCAAGATGAAGAAAAATGAATGAATGAAGAAATTTGAAAGCCTTAGTAATTTGTTGTGCAAGACAAGAAGAGGGAATTATCAAGGAGGGTGCTTATTTTTCTGTCTTGTGTTGTCAGTTGGGCAGATGGTAAGTATATTCGTTGAGATAAGAAACACATGAGGGGCACATATGTATATTTATAGTTGGCAATATGGCAATGAAGTTTTGCACTCATGTCAGGTAAAAGTATTACAAAATATCTGGTTTTACTAAAGCTATTTGACATTATCCTGCTTCTTATGTGGCTCAGTTAATTTTGGCAATGTGTGTGCTTAATATCCTTAGGATGAATGTAATGTTCCATCAGATATGGTCCCAAAGTCGGTATACATCTAAACCTGCAAAGTAAACATTTAAATGACCATTGCCTTGTAGCCCTATTGTCTAAGTCAGAAGACTAATGGTGGGTTATGTAGGACTCTGAACTGTTTCTCTCACCCTTAAAGTCATGCTTTTCAGGATGATCTTTTTTTTCTGGTACCTTGTGCATACTGGGACATATGCTACTCAACTAGCAGATTAGCCTGAAGGGTTTCACTTCCCTGCAGAGGGTGAATTTTTTGTTGTGTTTGTAGGGTTTTTCTAATACAGGTCAGTGTCTGAGCTTCCTTTGTTAATCCATAGTCTTGAACCGATTATGCAACCCACAGAGGCTAAATATAATGTTTTAAAGTTAACAGCAAATTTCCTTCCCTATTGTCCCTTAACTTGAGAATGGCTGAACAAATTTTTCTTATACTTTTCACGAAAATAAAGAAAGATATGTCTTCTAAAGAATATAAAAATTGCCCCACTAGAAAAGTTTTAGGTAGTTATCAAATAACTCACTACAGGAGATTGTTGCAAAACAGTCTCTAAAATACAGCATTTTCTACTATGAGCACTGTAATTACTATTTACAGCTAGATTATAGGAAAATCTGTGGGTGTCATGGAATTCAGTTTCAGAATTATGGAAACTCTGTTTGCGTCATTAAAGGGCTAGTTAGTAAATTCCCTCCTATTTTCTAACCTATTTAAGCAGATCATATATGTGCCAATATTTGTTTGCTAACTATATTAAAGACAACCAACTTTAAATCTTCTATTGCTGAATAATACCCATAATAACTGTATATAATATATAGTTTATAATTAGTGAATATGCTGAGGTTTTTCAAGAAGTGCATTAGATATGGCATAGATACAAATTTCTGCTTCATTAAATGACTTTAAGCTATATTTTGCTGCTTTTGCACATGCGATTTTTTTTCTGTTTGATAGTACGATTATTTTACAGCTTCTTAATGAGAATACCTTTCTATATAGGAACCTTTTCTGAAATTTTGTTAAACCTCTTGGTGACCTATTTCTAATGATTTTAGAACTCTAAAATTTTCTATTCTGTATTTAAGTAGCTTTAACTTATGTTTGATTGGAAGTAGATTCACAATCTAATTTTAGGAAGAAAATCTTTTCTTATAGGAGAAACAAATTAAAAAAAATAACCTTGCACATCACAGGATGCCTATGAATTATGGAAATGGCTTACATTCCTGTAGCACTTATTAGATAAAGAGAGGTGAAAGCCAGAGATAACTTGTCTTAGTTACATTTCTGCAGGAAAATTTCTATTTATTTATTTAATTTATTTTTGAAACAGGGTCTTGCCCTGTTGCCTGGCCTAAAGTACAATGGCGTCATCATAGCTTACTGTAACTTCAAACTCCTGGGTTTAAGTGGATCCTTCTGCCTCAGACCTCCAGTAGCTGGGACTACAGGTGTCCATCACAATGCCTGGGTAATATCTCCTTTTTTTTTTTGTAGAGTTGCGAGTCTCACTCTTGCTCTGGCTGTCCTCAAACCCCTGGCTTCAAGAGATCCTCCCACCTCAGTTTCCCAGAGTGCTAAGATTACAGGCGTGAGACACCCAGCCAAAATTTATTTTTATTAAGATGACTCAGGCAAATAAGTATAAGAAATGTTTGTAATACAATGTTAGGTATGCTGATTTTATAGTACTATAAAAGTTTAGATGAGATGCTGGGACTGGGTGTCTGTAGAATGAGTGAGAGGTTTTTAGGGATCCAGGTGCCCCATACTTCAGGAAGTTTAGGGTTCTTATTTGAATTTTGGAACAGCTATGAGTAGGGCGCTGGCCACATACACCAAGGCTGGTGGGCTTGAGCCTGGCCTGGGCCTGCTAAACAACAAAGACAACTGCAACAACAACAACAAAATAGCCGGGCATTGTGCTGGGCACTTGCATCCCAGCTACTTGGGAGGCTGAGGCAAGAGAATTGCTTAAGCCCTCTTGGGGTTTAGGGTTAACCTCTTTGAGACTGCCATGAGCTGTGATTCCACAGCACTCAACCCAGGGTGACATAGTGAGACTCTGTCTGCAAAACAAACAAACAAACAAATCACAGAAAAGAGATACTGTAATGACTAAATAAAAGAATTTATCATACGCGATAGGAGAAGGCTAGGCTATCCAACTGGAACAAAAAGTCAGAGGCACTAATCCATGTTATCATTTTTTCTAGTTAGAATACATTTTTATTTTCATTTCTAAATAAATATACACACTTAAAAAACTAAAACAATACAGAAGTGTGTAGTGTGAAGATCAAATACCTACTTTGTGTGATTTTTCTTCCTGTCCATAGTCCCTATTCATTCATCCCCCATTCCCTTTCTCCGCCCGTTCCTTCCATTTATGTAAACAATATCTTTGTTGCTTATGTGTATTTCTCTAAGATAGATTCTGCAGGTGAAAGTGTTAGCTCAATTTAAATACTGACATACATTCCTAAATTTCTCTCCCCCAAACTGTACAAGCTTCTACTCCTACCAAATTTTAGTGGTGTTTATTTTATCATTAGTCATGCATGTGTTTTGCCTCTTTTTATGGGAGAAAATGGTAAATCACCTTTAATTTTTTTATTGTTATTGTTTCTGAAATGGTGAGTTGGAAAAGTCTTTTCACATGTTTCTTGCTCCAGTAAAATTCCTATTTTTTTCTGAAATTAGAATTAAAATTAAAAATGGATTTTTAAAATTAATAATTTGTGGAATCTTTATTCAGTTTGGATTTTATATTTTTGTCTGGTATGTGTTATGCAAATATTTTCTTCTAAATTTTAAATTCTGAGGTATTCAACTCTTGTAATTCTTTTTTCTGTGTGGTTTCTATATTATATCTCTTAAATTTCTTGTCTAATGAGGCTTTCCTCAGATCAAGATTATAAAAATGTATTTTTGTTTGGCGCTTTTATAAATTTTTTTTTTTTTGTAGAGACAGAGTCTCACTTGATTGCCCTCGGTAGAGTGCCGTGGCATCACACAGCTCACAGCAACTTCCAAATCCTGGCTTAGGCGATTCTTTTGACTACAGGCACCCACTACAATGTCCAGGTATTTTTTTTTGTTGCAGTTTGGCCAGGGCCGGTTTGAACCCACCACCCTCAGGATATGGGGTCGGTGCCCTACCCACTGAGCTGAGCCACAGGTGTCACCCTATAATTTTTTTTTAACTGTAGAGTTTTACACATATGGAATTTAATTTTGCATTTTGATGTAAGGTATTGCTGACACTTCTGGGCAGTCACCTCATCTTTCTCCTTTTCTTTCCGTGTACATAGTTAGATTCTATTTCCCAGCTCCTTTGAAGTTTGCAAGTCCATGAGACTATACTGAAGCCAGTGGAATTATGTACCCGTATAGCATTTATAAATTAAAAAAAAATAATAAAATAAAATAAAACATAAAAAAATAAAGTAGACTACTTCTAGTCTTGTTTCATGGAAATATTCCAAACAGAGCCTGTGTATGTCTGTCCTCTTCCAAAATGATGTTGGATGCCATATGTTGATCATGGTGGAGTCAAACCTGCGAAGAGTTTAAGTCCCAGAATGACTGTTGAGAGGAGAGGCTCTCACACATCAGGAACATCTGTTTCAGTCTCCAGTATGAACAGGAGATAAACATCTTTCTATAGCTTTAAGCCACTAAGATTTTGGGGTTATTTTTCACAGGAGTTATATAATCAATATACAGAGCAAGATCATGACTTGGCTCTTCCCTGAATGGGGAAAAATCAACAGCCCTAACACACTTTGTTCAAGAATCTGCCATTTACTTTCTGATTTTTTTTTGTTTTGCTTTGTTTTGTTTTGGCCGGGGCTGGCTTTGAACCTGCTACGTCCAGCATACGGGGCCAGCGCCCTACTCCCTTGAGCCACAGGTGCCACCCTTACTTTCTGATTTTAAATTCTATTTTTAGTATGTCTATGTTTCCATAGTTTTAGGGATGATTCTGGATTTTATTTTGTTTTATGGCGCTATTGCCTCAATGCCATTACCTTTTAATTACTCTAGGTTTGTAATTATTCTTGAAGTTTGGAAGCAGAGTTAGGCCTTCTTGTGCCTTCAAAGTCTTTCTATGGCTCTTAGGACAAAACACAAAATCTCTAACAGGGTCTATCAAGCCTTGCATGATGTCACCACTGTCTTTCTAGTTGTATTCCTCTATCTCTGCTTCTCAGCGTCTTTAATTTTCTTGAAATTTCAGAGTATTTTATCACCTCTGGACCTTTACAAATATTTTTCCATTTTCCTAAGAGAGCTCCTATTCATCCTTTATGCTTCATATTTAAGAGTTGCTCTTCAGGAGAGACTTTTCCTGAACCCCATCAAGACAAGATGCTATTGCTAGGCAGTTTTAGTGAATCTCTCATTGGAGTTATTATAATTTAAACATTTATTTATGGTACTATTATTATGTTGATATTTTTTCTTCTCTTGGATTTAAGATTCATGAAATCAGAAACAACGTCTGTCATTTATGATGCATTTCCAACATCTAGCATAGTACTTGATACGGAATACTTGATACATATTTGTGGAATGACTTAAGAGTTTGAAGAATAATTTGACACAGCATGTCTAAACATTATAGATTTATGACTAGATTTATGACTGGGATTGATTTCAGTGTATCAAGATAACTTTGTTCCCATATGACTTTGATCTGTTAAGTAAAGAGAGAGAAGTCATTCCTGATTCCATTTAAAAATGAAGACATCCTTAAGTATAAATAATTTAAGGACATATTAAGTCAACTGTAAATGAAGACTCTTGACTTGAAGGATTTTTAATTTTTCTCATTATTTGACCCATAGCTGAGTCAGTTCTCCACTGACATCACATGATTCTCACCACGTAGATAATAAAATGGTAAAAACTAAGTTTTCTGTAGTACCCTAGAGGCATTGGTTGTATCTTATGTTTTGTATAGAGTAGGTATGAAATTCAATGGAATTTGAAGTGCTTGCCTTACAAATAAATATTCCTATGTTGTCAAATCTTATTTCATTAGTTGCGATTCTCTTCAAGAGCAAAGATAATATTGTGTACAAGTTTTGTACAAAATTGCAACCCTTTCATATCTAGAGGAAGTGACTGTCTCAAGCTCCTATAAATCTCTGTATCACTTAGTGTTCTGGCAGCAAATAGCACACTCCTATAGTGTAATTGAAGAGTGTTTTTTAGGAGACGATTGATGATGCTCTGGGTAGAAGTAAGGTAAAACGACAAAGCATGGTGAAGTACCCCAGAGTTAGTACCTGTAGGGTGATGTTACCAGCCACAGACATGAGAGGCTCAAGGTAGAGAGAAATTACTGGAAGTTAGAGACCATGTCACCTGACAGGACCAATGACTTTGGTAAAAGGACTTAACTAACATGCGGTGATGGTAGAGAGAGATTCATGGGAATAAATCCCTGCTTATTTTCTTATTTTCTCTTCCTACTCTTTGATCTTGTTGGAGTCATCTTCCATTGGTCAAACCCAGCTAGAAACTACAAGGGAAAATAGCCTTATTCATAAAGGTTATAAATGTTTTGGAGACCAAACCTGGATAGCAAAGGATAGAGAGGATTTAATGACTGTATAGAAAATATCCAGTGTACTGTGATGTACCTAGAATTTATTTTTTAGTATATAAATAGGGTTAAGATCAATTTAACATGTTCTCAAGTCTTTACTTTTTGTACTACTTTTTGAACCCTGTTTACATTGTTATATATAATAGAGTCTATTCTGGAATATGTTTTTCACTGTTCACAGTAATTTTATAGAATACTTATTTGATTTAATAAGGCGTTCCTTATCATATATTTTGAGAGCTTAGAATTTCTTTTGGCATTTATGGATTCAAAGAAAAATTTAATATTGACCTAGATCATTAAGAGATTTCAAGTTGTATGGGAAACATAACGTATGTTTCTCCCACTGGATTTTATACTTTTACAAAAAATGTGGAGCACAGTATCTAGTATGGTATAGGCTTTTACAGAAAGCATAAAAGATGAAATGAATAAATAATATAAATTTATTTAACAATATACTGAAGTAAATATTTTGAAAAAGGTAGAATAAAGCAATATGTTCTACAGTTAAGACCTGGAGACATTTAATTACATTTACTTAAATGGAAAAAGACAGATTGCTACACTCTAATACCAAGACAAATGTATCACATGCAAATAGCAAAGACCAAGCAAGGCATTATGTGAATTGATTTGTTGTTACTAAATTGATCATGTGCGAGCTTCTTACCAGAATGTAAGAGGATGAAAGTCTGGGGGCATGTACTTTGAATCTGGTGGTGTGTGGACACTTTCAGAGGATCAGCTTCAGAGAGGATTTAGGTACTAGGTGTGGCGTAGGGCTGCTGCATGACTCAAAAGGGATTCTAAACTTCTCAGAGTAGCGAGTGAAGGCTTTGAAACTTTCATCTTATCTGTCTGGGATATTTCTATCTCCCTTTCTTCAATTCTTTATCTTATTGAATTGTCTTTCTTAATTCAACTTTAAAATTTAGCTCAGATTTATATTACAGGAAAACATTTTTTTCTTAGAGACAAATATCAAGTCCATGTTCCCAACATTCCCATAAGTTATTGAGGATGGTGGCAACATCATATCATCATTCATCATCACCATCATTATCACTTATCGTTATGATCACAATTGTGGTCATAATTTGATGCTAATATTTATTTAATGTCTAGGAGTTTATGATATGTAAGTTATATGAATTATCTGATTTGATTCTTATAAGGAAATAGATAATTATAGTATTCCTAATTTAAAGATGCACATTGGATACTATTTTTTAATCTTTTTAACTTGTCTTTGTCTCTTAACACTGAATTCATCCAGAGCTTTAGATGAACAGGAGGATTGCTTGAGCTCAGTAGTTTGAGACTTGTACAAAGGGAGACCCTATCTCTAAAAAAATAGAAAATTTATCTGATTGATAGACTGCCACACTTGGGGCTAGCCAATTATCTGTCATCTTGTACCTTTGTGTCCCTGGTACAAAGAATAGTGATCAGTACATGCAGCCATACTCTAAATAGTTGAATGAATCTTGGTTTAGTCTAGGCTGATATAATTTCTAGACATGACTTTGATATGATCATTTTTAAATCAAATGATACTTTGGTTCTTATCATGTAAAGCAAGAACATTTCTAGGGCAATAATTTATTGTGTTGAGTCCAGTAAAACATTAGTCAAATTAAGATAAAATTCCCCTTGGGTTTTCATTCTTTTCTATGTATGCGTATTTAATTCAGATTGGATAAAATACTGATAATCATGGATTTCTGCTATGGAAGAAAAGGGGATAAAAGACTACTTAGCAAAATAGTCACAGGTTTTCAACTTGCAAATTAAATTATAGTGTAGCTTTGCTATCTTGCCCCCATTAACTTCTTGCCCTCTTTGGCTTTCTGAGTCCCTTGGGGATCTGATTTCCTATGGCCCAGCCTAACAGGCTATAGATCACCCCTCCTGTGTGCCACCCTTGCTTCTCAGTACAAATGGGCTTGTGTTCAGTGGAGGGGGAATGTGAAAGAGGAAAATAATTAATTTACACTCACATTGAAATTAGATGCATTCTAAAAGGAGGCAATCACTTGGACTTGGTTCTCTGAGGGGCTACTGATTTTGAGTTGCAAATTCTTGAGTGGACTTGTTCTGAAGTATTACATTTTTGGGTGCATCTATCTGTACCAGGGTAAGGCAGATTGGAAAGTATCCTAAAACTAAATCTTACAGTGACCTTTTAGAGATTTTTACACAGTTTTAATCACATTGTATCTGAAAGTTGAAATTATATACCCTTAACATGTTAGAAATTCCTTTGAGACTATGGAAATAGCATATGAGACTCAAAGCGATTGGACAGCAGAATGCGTCTTTCCTATTATGGCTATATGGTATTGTTTTTCTGTCAATACCTAATATCATAAGTTACTTTATTTTTATGATGGAGAACAACCATAAAGCTATAAAGTTATAGCTATGAGACTATCAGTACTTTTCTTTTTCATTTTTATTTTTTTCTAGAGGATGTTTCTTTTTTTTTTTTTAATTTCAGGTTATTGTGATTGTATAACAACCAGGTCACAATTTTTGAATTTGTTAGGTAGAGCCCTTCTTGTAGGTGTGTCCCACACTCAAAAGGTGTGCCATATACCTCCTACCTTGTTTCCTGTAAGTGGGAGCACACCAAACCCCATTCCCTCTCGCCCTTAATATAATTAGAATTAAGATTTTCTCCTATGTTGGCGTGTGTTAGATTATCTACATCTACTGACTTCATAACAAAATTGAGTGCATTAGATACTTGCTTTCCCATTTTTATGATATTTTACTAAAAAGAATATGTTTCAACCATTGAGGTTAATAGAAAAGATGTAAAGTCACCATCGTTTCTTATGGCTGAATAGGACTTCATGGTATACATATACCACAGCTTACTAAGCCATTCCTGAGTGATGAGCGTTTAGGTTGTTTCCACATCTTGGTGATTGTGAACTGAGCTGCAATAAACATTCTGATGAAAATGTCCTTGTGGCAAAATGACTGTTTTAATGGGTAGATACCTAGTAATGGGACTGTGGGATCTTATGGAAGGTCTACTTTTAGTTACTTGAGAATTCTCCATACTTCTTTCCATAGAGGCTGCATTAGTTTGCAATATC
>CAUYRH010001652.1:0-15031 GCA_963574655.1 Perodicticus potto
AATCATAGGGCAGAATGTGCCTCATATACAATCAGAAACATTTTGATCGTACTGTGAGAGATAGCCCTCATAGCATTTTCTTAATCACTATATAAAGACATTGATACTCTACATTTAATAAGTTTCACCAGTACCCTACTAAGATTCACCGTAGGTGTGATCCCACCCAATTGCCCTCCCTCGGGGAGGATGGGTCCCATTCATTTTTCAAGGGGACAGTAATCTTTGGCTCAAGTGCTACCCACTACTAGCTGGAGTCAGCATCTATGGACAGACACCGCCGAGCCCCTCATGGCTTGGCACAGGCAGCACAAAGAGGAGCTCGGTCCTGGCTGCTGGGAGCCCAGAAATGTGCAAATGATTGCACAGCAGCAATGCACGTAAGCCCTTGGTGTCGCTGCTCCTGGGCTGTGCAAATCTGGCTCACAGAGTGAAGCTTTGACTCCTATTTTGGAAAAAGTTTCTGCTTCTCTGCTCCAGCTTCTCCTTCCAGCTTCAGTAGATGTTGGCTTCATTGCTTCATTGTGCTAAACTTGTTGCTTGCAGCTGAATTCACTGAGCAATAGAACTGGGAATGTGCCATTGCCTTTAGCGTGAATTCTTTCATCTTGAGTAGAAAGTACATATTTTCTTGTGTCCTTTCTGTTCATTCATTCATTATTTCAGTCAATCAACCAAAAAATGTTTATTGAGGAAAAAGGATTTGCCAAGCACTCTACTGGGCTCCAGGGATATAAATACAAATGCGACATACTCCTGAATTTGCAGAACCCACAGTCTGTCTAGTAAAGACAAAGGGTGGGCGATCACAGCGCAGTGGGTTTCCTGCAGGAAGAGAGGCTTTGAGGATAATAGCAAATAAATTAATAATTTCCAAGATGTGCGTTGCCTTGGTTGGAGGCACGAATAGCTGCATTCACCTATTCCATGATATTTGGAAGAGTGATTCTCTTGGAATGAGGAGAGTTAAACTGTTCTTGGAGATTATCCAGACTCCTGGAGCTCCCCTACGAATACTGAATATCGCTGCTGTGCAGCAGTGATTTTCAGCTGGGCATTATTTTGCCACCCTTTCCTTGCCTTCTCCGTCATCTGGTCACATCTGGAGACATTTTTGTCATATTTGGATGGGGGTGGGATGCTACTGGCATCTAGTGGGTAGAGGCTGTGGATGCTGTTACGTATCGTACGATGCACAATGAGGAATTATCAGGCCTACAATTTCAATAGTGCCAAGACCGAGGTGCCTTATTGCAATTCAGTGTGTAAGGCAGTTAGCAAGCCATAGGGTGTTGCTGAATGGCAGTGAAATACATTCTATAATGTGGAAGAAATCTCTCTTTAGATTTGCGATTCTCTCCTGTGTCCATATCATTTCTTGTGTCTCAGATAAAAGGCCTTCTTATATTCAATGAGTTTTTTAATGTACAGAGATACCTTGATTTCCCTAGAGTTCTTCCAAATTGACAAGGGCTGTGCCTCCATGGGGCTGTCCAGGCTTTTTCCCTGGCTGGCTCTTACGGCTCCTCTCTCCCTCCCTCCTCGGGGCTCCCTGTTACTCAGACCCGCCTGGTAGTGGTGGTCTGTCCGCCCCGACAGCTGCCATCCTCCACTGCGGCTTCTGACCTGCTCAGTCTCTGCTCCTTTTCCGAGTTGGAAATTCCTCAGTGCAGTCACTGAGCAGGCAAGACTCCTAACGGCCAGCTTAGATGACCTGGGTTTCTGTGACTGTAGTTCTTGGAGACACTGAAGATAGAAATTTGTTTTTATAATTTTTTTCCCTTCTGTTGAGAAACACCTGGATATTCCTCAAGGACTGTGCTCTAATCAGGTCTGAGTGATTCCATGCAGCGCCCCAGTGAGCACCTCCCTCCCTGGCACGCCCACGCTCTAGTGCGAAGCAGTGTGTACAAATCTAAATCTTCCCTTTCTCAAACGACTCTTTGTGTTTGCAGAACACGCTCCCCCCATGATCAGGTGACTGGAAAACTTATTTCTTCATTCGGGAGTATCCCGAAAGCTCAGCTGACCACTCCAAGTTTGTATGATAATAAAGTTTTAAATAACATTAGTGATGATTATTTACACAAATGATATGAAAAAAAGATCCTCTTGGTCTTCCCTGACATGGCAAGTATTTGAAAGCGGAATTTAGATTTGGTTCACGTTGTTGCCTGTAGTGGGTGGTTTTGTGCTTTATAATTATCTTAGACACAGCCGTTTGATTCAATGTAATAACAAAAATGATGATAATGACTAACATTTAGTAGCCTCTTACTATGCATCATTTTGCTAAATGGTTACATAACATTAATTTTTATTCTCACAAAACCCTATGAGGTTAGTGCTTTTATTATCTTCAACTGGCCAATAAGGATGCTTTGCCTTAGAAAAGGCATTGTTTGTTTCCCAAGGCCGTAGGCTAAGTGGGGCAGCTGGGAATTTGAGCCCAATTATGTCTAAAATCATAAAATTCAGTGAAGAACTTGATATGAATGAAATGACAATAATCTTCCTTCCTATTTTGCCATACAGTAAGTTATATTCTAAAATGTTCCTGAAAGGCTTTGTAAATTATCATGTTTATTACAGAAAATAGTACAGGGAGATGGTATATGGGCACTGGTCATTTATACCACAGCCAACTAACAGTCAGGCGTCTTTACTGGGTTTTATGAATGGAGAAGGGAGTCCTGGCACATGCACTGATTTCATGAGCCATCTCCATACCCTAATTCCTTTATTTTAATCCTTTGCACAGAGTTATAACTTTTATTTTCTCTTCAGTATAAAATACGTATCCGGAAAATACGCAGCACATTTGGGGAGGCTGAGCAGGCTCATTTTGTTGCTGTTGTTTATATAAATATTACACACCTAGATTTGGAAATTTAGTCATGTCAGTATTGGTATAAAAATAGATTAACTGTGATTAACTTGTGACCCCACTGCATTAGGCTTACCTAGAAAGTGCTCAGCTTATTAACAAGACACTCTGTCTTTGATGATTTAACTGCTGGTGCACCTCCTTGGAGACACGGGGGACTATTCTTGAGAGGTGAGTTTCCACTGTGTACAAACTTCAGAGGGGACACACAGACGTGTCGGCACCTGCCCTATAGCAGCATTCGGGGGACCTCAGTGTGCTGAGAACCTTCCCTCACTAAGCAGGAGTAGGTCCAGCTGTACCCAGGCATCCAGGACGTCCCCAGCCAGTGATGACAGAATAAGGACACATTCATTTAAGGACTGCTCATTGCAAACTGAACTTACTGGCCTGGTAACTGGAAATTAAGCTTCCCTCTGGTGCAGAGGTCACCTCGCTCCAGAGACTGAAAAGCGGCCAGTCCTCCCGGGTCCTGCCTGGCCTTCTCCCCCACCCAGACTGCAGCCTCCCCTCTCTGCCCGCCTCGCCCCTGCTGAAGCCTCCACTTCATCAGGGTGCCCCGCTGCCCGCCCCAACCGTGCATTCAGGAGAAGGTCCCTCCAAGATCCCCCCAGTTTTGTAATTCATTTTCCTGTTCTCTGCTTCCTCCCCTGTGGAGCTCTGGTCAAGTGTCTCTGCCCGTGTCCCCGTGGAATGGACCCTGTCCCCAGCACCCCTCCCACCTGCCGTGGAGGAGGACGAGGTTCTTCTGAGGCTGCCCTGCACCCAAGTTTGTCCTCTGTCTGTCCCCCCGTGTGGCGTGTGCGGGAGGCTCCGTCACTGTGTGGGTGACGACCTAGGTCGGTGTCTACCTCCCAACAAAAGCACCTGGAAGCAGCAAGTTTCTATTTGTTCAGAAAGCAGAGAGCGGAGTCTCCCCTGCAGGGCGCCTTCCTGGGCCGGGTTTACCTCCAGCTGCGCTCCCGCCTGCCCCGCCGTCCCTGAGAAGCCTGCCCTCAGACACCTGTGTGCAGTAATTCTGGGTCTACCTACTCTTTCCAATTCCGACATTTTATCCTGCGAGGCGAGGCAAGATTCTGGCCATCCCATCACACAGGGAATCTGAAGCGGCCTTTCCTCTTTCCTGTGCCTCCGGGGCGGCTGACCTGCCCCGTGGAAGGGGTCAGCCCTGAGTCCTGCTCACTGGAGCTCCTCCTGCTTGGTCGTTCAGTACTGACCTCTGCTCGGGGTCCCTGCTCCTGAAGTGCCCAGAGCTGGTGCTAACGGAAGCCCTCCACCACAGCCCCCCCAGCCTGCCACCCGCACCCGCCTGTGCACCTGTGCCTCTGGGCCTTGCTCCTGGCTTGGCCCTTCCGAGGGTCCCCACCCCCTGCTCCATCCCCCACCAGGGCTCCAATCTCTCCTTGCTCTGCTGTGCTGTACAGACTCCTTAGGGGTGGTCCGCCCATGCTGGGTGTCACAGACCCGGGACCTCTAGTCTCCTGCTGGCTGACCAGACCCCACATCCTTAGTCCCCGGCTCCAACCTCACTGACCAGAGACTCCATGACCTGGCCAGGCCCTGCCCGGGGCGGTGTGCAGACCCTTCCCTCCTCCCTCCAGGATCCCCACTCCCTGATTCTTCCAATCCTGGGTTTGGGTCACTGTGAGGTGGGTGGGTTGTAACATTGAGTCACGAACTTTTTTTTTTTGAGACAGAAAAAGAGGGGTCTCCTGACAAAAGGTTCTCCTCCATATAAATATAAACTATTATTGTGAAAATAATTCAGATTGCATATGAAACCAGCACATTGTACCCCTTGATTGCACTAATGTACACAGTTACAATTTAATAAAAAACAAAAAAAAGAGGACTCTGCTTTTGAACGTATTTAACACTTCAATGTGGCATAATTTACACATCCCTGACTCATCTCTTTAATTCAGTCTCCATAATTAACCTGTCAACTTGTCTTGTCACTTTTTGTTTCTTCAAATTTTCACTTTCTCTAACAGCTGGCTGTCAGTCATGATCACCCTTGCTTCTTACAGGGTCACTGGTGGAATTACAGGTTAAACCCGGTTGTCAGTCTGTGGGATGGGAAGAAGGAAGTTCTTCTCTTGAAAGGCCATGGAGGCTATCACTCTGTATATTTTTCTAGTCTGTGCCACCCTAAATATTTTATTGTCACATAGAAGCATAAATTTACACTAATTTTCTGAAGTTCTGCTGTCGGGTCAAGAACTTTTCTATGAGCACAAATTCATGAATGGGGTTTATGCATCATTTTTCTTTCATAAAGCCACAAACAATGCTTTATATACAATTTCCAGATTTGATGCTTTAAAATGGAATGCAAGGTAACTTGATTATATAATTCTTCAAGTTTTAGAAAACTTTCTTCAAGCATCCACAGTTGTTTTGTGCACACTTAAATTGCATCTTAAAAGAATTTTCCTATTTCATTGGGTTCTTTGATCTTTGTTGTTGTTGTTGCAGTTTGGCCGGGGCCAGGCTCGAACCCACCACCCTTGGTATATGGGGCCAGTGCCCTACTCACTGAGCCACAGGTGCCGCCCAAGGGTTCTTTGCTCTTTAGTTACATATCAGAATAATAAGAACCACCGGCCCAAGCAGGCTTGTGGACAACAAGAAATCCTTCTTGTTGAACTAATGGTCAAACTGGGAAGAGCAGAACAGTGTGTGGATGCCCTTGGGTCTACTGCTGGCTGAGGCATTGGTGCTGGAGATCCACAGGTAATTAGCAAATCAGGCATATCTGGTTCCGGGTAGAGGCTTGTGTTTCTATGCAGTTTGCAGAGCACACTGTTTACATCATTCATTGTCTGTAAGGTAGTATACACGGTCTGCAAAGTGCATGCTCAAAAACCTCCTCTAAAGAAAATTCTGCAGCACCCTTGTGTTAACTGCAGTTAGGGGGCCAAGTAGCCATGAGCTCTTTGCTCCCACACTCCTCTCTTTACTTGCTGAAGTCAACTCATTCTTCACAATTCAGACAGCAGCTACTCTGTCAGTGTGGCCCCCAATAGCGCTACAGTCCTCACCCACCTCTTCTTCACTGCTGTAAGAACTGCACATCCTTTAATTTTATATTTATATTTTATTATGACAATTCATCATCCTTGCCTTTCTTTCCTACTGGACTATAAACTTCTAAGGGCAGAGCTTATCTTCCTTCTCTGCACTCCAGTACCAAACACAGCAGTGGGGATGTCCAGCAAATGTTGCTTAGTTGAGTGAATGAATGGATATTCAGCTCAATAGAGTTCATTTCTGTCTCAATACTTCTGCAACCACCATCCTATGCTGGCCAAGATGGTCTCCACAAGTCACATGTGACTATTGAAATTTAAATTAATTACACTGAAGTAACATTGTGTCATGCCCAGTTCCTTGGTCACCTCAGTGAAATTTCAAGAGCTCAGTCGTCATATATGTTTGCTGGCCGCTATTGGCCACATGGATGGAAGATGGGCCGTCGTGGCTAATGGCCTGAGATTCGTGGACACACGGTTCCTAGGACATCCTCTCTGCCTCCCCCCTGAGGACTGCCATTCCTTCTTGGTCCTTCCCACCTCAGGGTAGTATAACACAGTCATTCCTTTCATCAGACAACTGGATTCTAAATTCCATTTTAGACCGGACAGATAAATTTCATTCTTTCCATTGCTCTGTGGCTCCAAGGTTTTTTTATTTTTTTATTTTTAGCACATTTTTATGGAAAGCAGTTTGCTTTAACAGCTTTGATGTTGATGGCGATTCGAGATAAAAGCTGCAGTTTGCTGCTTTAAATCCCATTCACACAATCTCAATTGCAAACACCCTGATTCACGGTCATCTGGGATGTAATAACATACAGCATCACGGCTGAGTTCTTCTAGTAACTGAGGTGGCTCTGATTTGGTATAGCTCAGAGAAATTTAACTGCCCAG
Organism: Perodicticus potto; assembly: GCA_963574655.1. Classification (NCBI taxonomy): domain Eukaryota; kingdom Metazoa; phylum Chordata; class Mammalia; order Primates; family Lorisidae; genus Perodicticus; species Perodicticus potto. Next base: position 6,820 of record CAUYRH010001652.1, read on the forward strand.
GGTACTTCAGTATGAAGCCAGGATAACTGGCCAATTGGTGTTATAAAAACAGGCCACTTTTAAGATAAGTTCCATACAAGCACCTTATGTGTCTCACTTAGCCACCCCAGTTCACTTTATCATATCTAAAGCTGCTGGTCTGAAGGGAACAAAGTAATAATAACAGCAGCTTTCATCTATATTGTGCTTTGCCATATAGGAAGTGCTTTCAAATAAGAGCTTTTCTTTTCTGGGAAAGAGATGTGCTAGATGACATTTCTAATCGGAGAAAAACATAAGCCAGGAGGTGGTGTGGTGTTCTTTGAGCTGATTCTATCAGTTTATATTCAATTTGCCAAATCATATGCAAGGATTTTTTTGTATCACAATTTACATTAATTTATGATCAGCATTTAGGAAGCAATAGCTCCTAATATTATCATTTTTATTCTTTTTTTAAGTTTCTCCTGCCTTTTTTCCCCCTCAGTAAAAACGTATAAGCCAATATTTAAGAGCTAGAGATAGGTCACATGTTAACCTGAACTGTTTGTAGGCACATGTGTTCTTTAAGCTTCTCCTATTCTCAGCCTAATGGATCAGGGAGGTATGGCTTGGCCCATGGTTTTGTGGACTCTTAGAAGAGATGTTGGGGTGACTGTAACTCAGCGTTTCTCCCTCCTCCTTTCTCCCTGCCACCTCCCTACCCAGTGCATTTTCCTTGATATTCCTGGCTCCCCTTCCTTTGCTCCTTCCCTCCTTCCTCATCCCACTCCTGTGTCAGCCCCTCTCCTCCCTGCCCTGGGATCTCCAGGGCACTCACAAACATACTTGTGTATGGAACTTCCCAGCCCTGTGTTCACTTGCACCAATGGTATAAACAGGCAATCCATCAAGAGCCCTATGAAACTAGCCAGCTGCTGGACTGGAGAATTATAAAGAATAAAATAGCTATAGCTTCTGGTTCATAGAAATGAGGAGTCTAACTGGGATAAAATTCAAAGTTGTTAATATTATCTTCATGGACACAAAAAGAAGGTATCGCCTCTCTTTTGATCAAACATCTCATTTCCTTCGATAACAGCCAAGCAGGCAGTGAGGATGGAGAATCAGGGTGTGTGGGGGGAACCCAGTTCTGCCCTCACAAACCTGTGCCCTGGGGGAGATATTAGTCCTCACTGCTTTTGTTGATGGCTCTCAAGCCAAGGTGCTCAGTGCTCTGTTCAGCTGTCCCAGTGATGACGAGATTCCGTACTCAGGGGCCCGGATATATGTGGTCATTCAGTGGAAAAATTGATTGATCCTGGAGGCCAACAACCTTTCTCTTAAAGAATGTTAGAATAGTACCTCTAAACTTCTTAAACTTCTGTGATTATAGATCATTGATAATTTCTAGAATGGTGACAATGAGAAAAAAAATTATAGATATGCATATTTTCCTAAGTTTTATTTCTTTAAAAAATTGGGGGTGTGGAGGCAAGATGGCCAATTGGAGCCAGCTTTCCACAGAGGCTCCAGTCCAGAAGGAGAGTTAAAGGATAGAAGTTTAGCAAGTAAGTTGATGGTTTGCAGCTGAGTCAAGAGAGAAGGTTGAAGAATGCACATCAACCCTGTTGAGGTGAGCTGTGACCTCAAGGATACAAACAATAGGCATAAAATCCATTGCCAAGTGGATGGGAGTCTCCTCCCCCGAGAGAATGGCTTGTAGTACACTTTCTGCAAACAAGTGAGCAGAGTTCAAACATCCTCCCATTTTATCCCACAGGAGAGACCATCTAAAAACCTCCGACTCCTACTAGGGTGCCATGGCACTCTCCTGCCAGGCATAAAACTATATATTCTCTACCTGCAATTCTGAACTCCCAGAACTCCCCTCCACTCTCACCCTGAGGTCTGGAAACCTGTCCCCCATGGAGTCCAGATTCTTGTGCATTTTCTTGAGAGGTGTGGACAGGGCATGGGTTGTTGTAGGTCTGTGGTGATTCTGTGGCACAGGGGTAAGGAGGAGATGGTGGATTGAAGGAACATATGGGAGAGGGCAAGAAGCTGCCCCATGGCACAGAGCAGCAGGAACAATAGGGTTCACACCCCTGGGGATATTTTGGATAGACACTTCCTGTTTCTCTGGACAACAGAGAAAGCTGGGGATCTTCTCTGGTGGCAGACACTGGCCGAACTGATCTTGGACAGTAATGCAAGCCCCATGAGTAAAAGGTACACCTGAGGTGGTACCTGCCTGGGCCAGGACAGCAGGAACAGAGAATAGAAGACGTGTGGTGCTTGCTTCAGCAGCACATACTAAAATTGGAACTATACAGAGAAGATTAGCATGGCCCCTGCGCAAGGATGACACGCAAATTTGTGAAGCGTTCCATATTTTAAAAACAAGAGAGAGAATAGAAGACGTGTGTGCACAGGGACAGCATAGTTCCATGGAATAGCTGAGCCAGAGGACTGCTTTAGTGAGCCTAAGAAGCACCCGGCTCACAGGAGATCATAACTGAGACAAAGGCAGGCTGAGAGCTGAGTGTGAGCTCTTATGGCACCCACCTCAACACAGACTGCAGTGGAGACAGACACCATCTCCAGGCAGCGGCACAGACTGGAACTGAGTCACAGTTTCTCTGAACTCAAACAGTCCTTGGTCTGCAAGGGGATATAGCCAGGACAGAATCACAAATTCTGTGCAAATATAAGTGTCAGCAACATCAATCATGGGCAGGGCTGAAACCAAATGAACCACCCCAGCTTCCATTAACCATCCGAGGTTGTCAGGCCTCAGCTCACCCTGCTGGATGGTGGCAGAGTGTGGAGACCTGGCTGAGGAGACATAAATCTCCCTGTGACTCAGGCAGGTGCAAACACCTGTATAAGCATCTGCTCATTGGAGGGAACTGGTTCACAGCACTTCGAGGTTACCAGTGACTGTCTGTGACAGAGGTGCAAGGTGGGGAAGGAGGAATCAGCCTTCCCAGACTAATTCATTTGCTGGTGGGGGGTGTCCTTCCGACTCCACAGAGCAGCAGCATGAGTTATACTCCAGCTACCAGCAGACCCCTGCTATCTAGTTGTCAGAGACCTTTTGAACTCTCCCACTTGAGACCAGGTGATAACTGGGACAATAGATTTGGATCTCTCTGACTGGACCAATCACCTGGAGGACTACCCAAAGCGGTACCCTGGATGTGTGGTAGTGGGAAGGTTTGATTTTACTTTTTCAGTTGTTGCTCATGGTGGGCGGGATCACTTAATTGCTGGTATTTGTCCACAGCTGAGACTTCAACCCAGAGTAACTGATTCACTAGGGTAGGACAGAGATCAGCTGAAAACAAGACAGAACCACTTAGCTGCACCATGCCACATAAGTCCCCAGTGTCATCAGTGTAGCACTGTATGGGTCCTTTGCAAAGCTCTAGGGGAAATGGTACAGACACCAGTCCCAGCTCTTGGTCAAAGGGCTGGTTAATCACTACTCCAGAAGCCTCACAACCCAACTTCACCTTATCTACTCATCTAGCCAAATGATGTGAAATAATCATGGGGTGGAATTAGCGGAAAGATTCTGGTAACATGAATAATTAGAGTAGATCAACTCCCTCAAGGAACGATATGGTGGACATAACTGAAGATCCCATTCATAAACAAATGGCTAAGATGTCAGAAATCCAATTCAGAATTTGGATTGCAAATAAGATTAATAGAATGGAGGAAAAGTTAGAATTAGAAAATTAAGGAGCATTTCAAATGTTGTCTCAAGAATTCAATGAATTCAAAGATAATATCACCAAAAATTTTGACACTTTGAGACAAGAATTTGCAGCCCTCAAAAATATGAGAAATACAGTAGAATTGTTCAGTAACAGAATGGAACAAGCACAAGAAAGGATTTCTAAACACTGAAGACAAAGCTTTTGAATGTTCCCAAACTCTCAAAGGGGAAGAGAAATGGAGAGCAAAAACGGATCATTCTCTCAGAGAGCTCTGGGGTAATTTGAAGAAAACTAATATTCACCTTATAGGAATCCCTGACGGTAATGAAGTTGCAAGACACAGAGCCTCTTCTTCATGAGATTATGAAAGAGAATTTTCCAGACCTGCCAAGAGATTCCAAAATTCAGATAGCAAACAGTTTCAGAACCCCAGCACGACTCAATCCAAATAAGACATCCCCCAGGCACATCATAATTAACTTCATGAAAGTTAATATGAAGGAGAAAATTCTGAAAGCAGCCAGATGTAAGAAAACCATAACCTACCAGGGGAAGAGTATTAGAATGACTGTGGATCTCTCTGCTGAAACCTTTCAAGCTAGAAGAGGGTGGTCATCAACTTTTAATCCCCTAAAACAAAATAACTTTCAACCCAGGATCCTGTATCCAGCTAAACCGAATTTCATTTATGATGGAGAAATTACATACTTTAATGACATTCACATGTTGAGGAAAATTGCCATAACTAAACCAGCTCTGCAGCATATTCTCAGACCTATCCTCCCTAATGACCAGCATAACCCTCCACCACAAGAGTAACTCACTCAGTAACTTTTGATCAAATTCCAACTTCCACAGTGGCTAAAGGATTAAAAATGTCCACTGGACTTTTGAAAGGCTTATCAATATTCTCAAATAATGTGAATTGCTTAAATTGTCCTCTAAAGAGGCACAGGTTGGCTGACTGGATACAAAAAATGAGGCCAGATATCTGCTGCATATAAGAATCTCATCTTACCCTAAAAGATAAACATAGACTCAGGGTGAAGGGATGGTCACCCATATTTCAGGCAAATGGAAATCAGAAAACTGCAGGTGTTGCAATCCTATTCGCAGATACAATAGGCTTTAAACCAACAAAAGTAAGGAATGATAAGGTTGGTCACTTCATATTTGTTAAGGATAACTCTCAACATGATGAGATTTCAATTATTAACATTTATGCACCCAACCAGTATGAGCCTCAATTTATAAGAGAGATTCTAACAAACATGAGCAACTTGATTTCCTCCAGCTCCATAATAGTTGGAGATTTTACCACTTCTTTGACAGTGTTAGATAGATCCTCCAATAAGAAGCTAAGACAAGAAATTTTAGACTTAAATTTAACATTTGGATTTAACAGACATCTATAGAACAAACATTTCATCCTAACATTCTTCTCATCAGCCCATAGAAACACTCCACAATTGATCACATCTTATGTCATAAGTCTAATCTCAGCAAATTTAAAAGAATAGAAATTATTCCTTGCATCTTCTCAGAGCATTGTGGTATAAAAATTGAACTCAGTAACAATAGGAATCTGCACACTCATACAGAAACATGGAAGCTAAATAACCTTATGCTGAATGATAGCTAGGTCATAGATGAGATTAAAAAGGAAATTACCAATTTTTTGGAACAAACTGATAACGCAGACATGAATTATCAAAATCTCTGGGATACTGCAAAGGCAGTCCTAAGAGGGAAATTTATAGCACTGCAAGCCTTCCTCAAGAGAATAGAAAGAGAGGAAGTTAACAACTTAATAGGACATCTGAAGCAACTGGAAAAGGGAGAACATTCCAATTCCAAACCCTGCAGAGGAAAAGGAATAACCAAAATTAGAGCAGAATTAAATGAAATTGAAAACAAAAGAATTATACAACAGATGAATAAATTAAAAAGTTGGTTTTTTGAAACGTTCAATAAAATAGATAAACCTTTGGCTAACCTAACCAGGAAAAAAAAAAAAAAAAGAGTAAAATCTCTAATTTCATCAAAAAAATGTTAAAGGTAAAATAACAACAGACTCCTCAGAAATTCAAAAATCCTTAATGAATATTACGGATTATTACGGAGAAACTTTATTCTTAGAAATACAAAAATCTGAAGGAAATTGACCAACACTTGGAAGCACCCTACCATTCAAAACTTGGCTAGAATGAAGTGGAAATGTTGAAAAGGCCTATATCAAGTTCTGACATAGCATCAACTATAAGAAATCTCTCAACAAAGAAAAGCATGGGACCAGAAAGCTTCACATCAGAATTCTGCCAAACCTTTAAAGAGGAACTAGTACCTATATTACTAAACCTCTTCCAAAATATAGAAAAAGAACGAATACTAATGTACACATCCTATGAAGCAAACATCACCTTGATCCCCAAACCAGGAAAAGACCCAACAAGAAAAGAAAACTATAGACCAATATCACTAATGAATATTGAAGCAAAAATATTCAACAAGATCCTAATGAACAGAATCCAGCAATACTTCAAACAAATTATGCACCATGACCAAGTGTGTTTTATCCCAGCATCCCAAGGCTGGTTCAATATACATAAACATATAAATATAATTCATCACATAAACAAATTAAAAAACAAAGACCATATGATTCTCTCAATTGATGCAGAAAAAGCTTTTGATAATATCCAGTATCCTTTCATGATCAGAACACTTAAGAAAATTGGTATAGAAGGAAAATTTCTTAAACTGATAGAGGCCATCTACAGCAAACCCACTGCCAATATTGTAGTGAATGGAGTTAAATTGAAATAATTTCCACTCAGATCAGGAACCAGACAAGTTTGCCCATTGTCTCCATGGCTTTATAACATTGTAATGGAAGTCTTAGCCATCACAATTAGGGAAGAAAAGGTAATCAAGGGTATCCATATAGGGTCAGAAGAGATCAAACTTTCACTCTTCGCAGATGATATGATTGTATATCTGGAAAACACCAGGGATTATACTATGAAACTCTCAGAACTGAGCAAGGAATACAGCAGCGTCTCAGGCTACAAAATAAACACTCATATATCTGTAGCCTTTATATATACCAATAATAGTCAAGCTGAGGAAATAGTCAAGGACTCTATTCTGTTCAGAGCAGTGCCAAAGAAGATGAACTATTTGGGAGTTTACCTAACAAAGGATGTGAAAGATCTGTGTAAAGAGAACTATGAAGCTCTAAGAAAAGAAATAGCTGAAGATGTTAACAAATGGAAAAACATTCCATGCTCATGGCTGAGAAGAATCAACATTGTTAAAATGTCCATATTACCCAAAGCAATATATAATTTCATTGCAGTCCCTGTTTAAAGCTCCACTGTCATACTGTAGAGATCTCAAAAAAATAATACTTCATTTTATATGGAATCAGACAAAACCTTGAATAGCCAAGACATTACTCAGAAATAAAAACAAAGCAGGAGGAATTATGCTACCAAACCTAAGACTATACTATAAATCTATAGTGATCAAAACAGCATGGCACTGGCACAAAAATAGACAGGTAGATGTATGGAACAGAATAGAGAACCAAGAAATGAACCCAGATACTTACCATTATTTGTTCTTTGACAAGCCAATTAAAAACATTCAATGGGGAAAAGATTCCCTATTTAACAAATGGTGCTGGGTGAAGTGACTGACAACCTATAGAAGACTGAAACTGGACCCACACTTTTCCCCATTAACTAAAATAGACTCTCACTGGATTAAAGATTTAAACTTAAGACATGAAACTATAGAAATCTAGAAGGAATTGCTGAGAAAACTCTTGAAGAAATTGGCCTGGGCGAATACTTTATGAGGAGGACCCCCGTGCAATTGAAGCAGCATCAAAAATACACTACTGCGACCTGATCAAACTAAAAAGCTTCTGCACAGCCAAGAACACAGTAAGTAAAGCAAGCAGACAGCCCTCAGAATGGGAGAAGATATTTGCAGGTTATGTCTCCGATTAAGGTTTAATAACCAGAATCCACAGAGAACTCAAATGTATCAGCAAGTAAAGAACAAGTGATCTCATCTCAGGGTGGACGAGGGACTTGAAGAGAAACTTCTCTGAAGAAGTCAGGAGCTTGGCCTATGGACACATGAAAAAATTCTCATCATCCTTAATCATCAGAGAAATGCAAATCAAAACTACTTTGAGATATCACCTAACTCCAGTAAAATTAGCCCACATCACAAAATCCCAAAACCAGAGATGTCGGCGTGGCTGCGTAGAAAAGGGAATACTTCTACAGTGCTGTTGAGAATGCAAACTAATACATTCCTTTTGGAAAGATGTTTGGAGTACAGTTAGGGATCTGAAAATAGACCTGCCTTTCCATCCTATAATTCCTCTACTGGGTATATATCCAGAAGACCAAAAATCACATTATAACAAAGATATCTGTACCAGAATGTTTATTGCAGCCCAATTCATAATTGCTAAGTCATGGAAGAAGCCCAAGTGCCCATCGAACCAC
>CAUYRH010001653.1:0-14800 GCA_963574655.1 Perodicticus potto
GCTACTCTTTGGATGGTGGTACCGGCTTCTGGCTCATTATAACATTGTAAATTAAATTTTTATTGGCTTAATTTCAGTAGCATACACAGAGTCTACTTTTTAAAATAGTTCTGTCCTTTTCAGTTGTTGATGTCACAAAATCACACCTTTATTTATTGTGTGTCCAACTACATAATCTAATAATTTTTATTTTTTTTTAGACAGAGTCTCACTATGTTGCCCTGGGTAGAGTGCTGTGGTGTCACAGCTCACAGCAACCTCAAACTCTTGGGCTTAAGCGATTCTCTTGCCTCAGCCTCCCAAGTAGCTGGGACTACAAGCTCCCACCACAACGGTTGGCTATTTTTTTGTTATTGTTGTCGGTGTTTAGCAGGCCCTGGCTGGGTTCAAGCCCACCAGCCCCGGTGCACATGCCCAGTGCCCTAACCATTGAGCCATGGGCGCTGAACCCATAATCTAATAGTTTATAAAAATATATTGGTCTTTTAACTATGTAGGAAATAGAACAGTGGTTCTCAAACTAATGCCGCTTTAATACAGTTCCTCATGTTGTGGTGACCCCCAACCGTAAAATTATTTTTGTTGCATAATTTTATGGTTGGGGGTCTCCACAACATGAGGAACTGTATTAAAGGGTTACGGCATTAGGAAGGTTGAGAACCACTGAAAAATAGAATGTGGAGTTACAAAACTACATTTAATAATAATCTAGCCTTTATACTAATAAGTGTTTTTGTAAAGATGTTAGTCTCTTAAATTGCGTAATGTTAGCCCTTTTCATACTTTTTTTAACAGTAGCTTTCATATGCTATGTTTTATGCTTTTTAACCTTTCCAAACTTTGTATTTCAAAGTTGAATTATCTCCATAATTTCTCTTGTCCTGTCCTCAAGTTCACTTACTCTTCTTTTTCATCTTTTTTGCTGATAAGCCCATCAAAGAAATTATTTCTGATATTACAGTTCTTATGTCTAGCATTTCCATTCATTCTTTTTTATAGTTTCCACTTCATTGCTTAAATTCCTTATCTGTTCATACAGATCATCCACCTTTTCCCTAATAGATCCTTTAACTTATTATAGTATTTTTAAAAGTTCCTTTCTGATAATTCCATTATCTCTGAGTGTGAATCTGTTGATTATTTTGTTTCTTGGTATAGATTTGTTTTCTTGTTTATTATAATTATTATTTGAATATTGGGTGTTCTGTGCAGCAGAGGAGTAGAGACTGAGATAACATTTGTGCCCAGAAATTCTCATAACCTCTTTTTCTGCTTGGGCATTTGTATTGAAAGTTGAGTTTTAATTTTGTGTTTTGACTTTTGTTTGCTTCTTTTGTTGTTGTTGTTGCTTTATTTTACTTTATTTTCTGGGGGGGGGGTGTTGTTTCTGTTTATTTGTTTGTTATACCACAGGCTTCAAATTCATCCAGTAACAGTTTGTTTTCACTTTGGGCCAAGTGTGAGTCCTGAAATGCTGGAGAGATTTTTGTGAGTTTTCTTGTTTCATGTTTAGTTGTCAGCAGTCTCTGCAAGCCTGAGCTACAGAGGGGTTCTCTCTTGGTATCCCTCCTCAGGGAGGGATTAATTGATTTTGCCTTTTAGTTAGAATAAGTCTTATGGTAGTAGGGAGTTTCTTACTTCTCCAGTTCCAACGTTGGGCTTATGAGGTCCTGTGAGCCTTGGAGTGGTGTTTTCTTGGTGTTCATGTCTTTTTTTTTTTTTTCTTTTTTGAGGCAGAGTCTCACTTTGTCACCCACAGTGGAGTGCTGTGCTGTCACAGCTCACAGCAACCTCAAACTCTTGGGCTTACGTGATTCTTTTGCCTCAGCCTCCCAAGTAGCTGGGACTATAGGTGTCACACAATTTTTAGAGACTGGCTATTTTTAAGAGACAGGGTCTTGGTCTTGCTCAGGCTGGGACATTCCTATCGTTTTCCCAGAGGCCTTCAGGTTGTAGGTGGGTGGGGTTGGGTGATCTTGGGCACAAGGATGTTTGCTGCCCCTCACTTAGATTTCTGCTTTGTACTAGTTTGAGAGCCTATGCAAGAATTGGTTTCCTGCCTTTCCTAAGGCTTTTGCCTATTTCAGTGTAGGTTTGGGAAGGGAGCAGTAAGTTTTCTATTCCTCCCTCAGTGGCATCTAGTCTTTGCTCTTCCATAGCAGTGTAGGCATTTTTTTAAAATAGTTTAATTTCCTCTTGCATTTAGTGTTCAATTACTGCTGATTTTATTGGATCTGTTAGTGGAACATCCTCTTAATCTTGCTCTTCTGATCTGTTACGGTGGTGGTACCGTAGATATGTACAGTAGAATCTCCATAGCTGACCACCTCTGTACACTGACCACCTTCTTAAGTTTCCCTAATTGTCATAGACTGGACGTGCACCAGTGTGTGTGTATCAGTACAGTGGGCCTAGTTTCTTACGCCTACCTCTTCCCTACATAGACTAGGTTGTTACAGTCTCTTGGGTGGACAACTTACAGTTGGTTTCAGGATTCTAGAAGGACACTTTTGTCTCTCTTAATAAAAACTGTACATATATAGATATTTACAGAAGTTAAAAAGGCAAATTATTCTGATTACAAATATATTTGTATGTACTTCAAGCAATAGATCTTGACCATAACAATTTCTTTAGTCATCTGTGGCTAAATAGTGGAGGAAATTTTAGCTAATTAGTAGCAATAATTGAAATTGCTAAAGAAATATCTATTATTATTGCTATTTTTTTTATCTAGAAACTATTTACTCAAATAGAATGTATCTCTTGTTTTCTTTCCCTTCAGGTTTCTACCCTGAGAAAGAGATTAAATTCTATACAGGGAATTTTAGTTATTGGAGCCAGGGTTAGCTCAGGCAAGCCTTCTCTCCGTCGCTATGTTGTGACCCAACACATACGTGCCAAAGTAAATCCTAAATCAAGTTCATGTACTAGAAGTTCATTTCCTTTTCTGAAATTATTATGTAAAGCTATCTGGTTTCTTATTACTCTAGACCTAAAGAACTTATTATTTTTTTCTGGGCTGGAGCTGGGTTTGAACCCCCCACCTCCGGTATTTGGGGCCAGCACCCTACTCCTTGAGCCACAGGCGCTGCCCTAAAAAAACTTATTTTTATCTAATCTATGTGTTAGCCACATTTAGAAAGAAACTAAAGAAATTGTTTTGTGAAATGACTTTTGAAAAAATAATTTAGTATCTTCAAAGGTGCTGCTTTTAGGGTACAAAGGATACTTCCACATCCATCCTAAGGGTTTTCCTGTCTTTGCTAGACGATTCCATCTAATCTCCAGTTATCTGTTCACAGCGGCTTTTCCCCTGCCCCCAATCCTTGAGCTTCTACTTCTCTATTTTTCCTTTATCTATTATAATAAAATTCTGACACTATGTTATATTTTCTTACAGTGGGAATGAGTTTAATTTCTCTGGAGGCAAATAGAGAATAAATTAATTACCATATATCCATTTTCTAGTATCTCTTTTGAAATCTGTGCCATATGATGAAGTTTAATAGTGTAATTTTTTAGCTTTATTTATTGCTAACATGTGGATTTACGCATGTAAGAAATAATTTTAAGTATGTCATTTTGGAAGTGAATGACATAAGTTCTTGAAAGGCATTAGTCTTTAAAGAACTACATTTTTGTGCTTTCATAAAACTTTAGTAAAGAAGAAAATTAAGTATACTCAGCCTTTCTTGGTGGTTGTTACTGAGATCTTTTCTAAAGTTAAGTTTGAGAAATAGAAAAAAAATATATAGGAATTTCTTACTAGCAGGATAGTATGAATATATAATTATAGTTTCAAGTTGCATAGGTATTGCTGTTCTGGTTTGCTTAAAGCAATATATAAACATGTTTTATTAATTTTGTGCCAATGGGAGCAAGCATTGGGAAAACTTAACTGTTCATTGAAATTCCCTAGACTATTCTTTAGCAGTTAGTTTAGGTAAGTCTCATTGATTCCACTGTGCAACTGTCTTTTTAATAATTAGCTGGCGTTCTAGTTAATATTTTACTGCCATTAGCCCAAAGGAGGGTTATTCACTTAACTGATACAAATTAGGAGTATTTATGACATGATTTTATTAATCAGTTTCATCCAATTGTTAATCAGATATATCTACTCCTTTAAATAGATAAAAGTGATTTAATGTGAACTGTTCATTTGTGAATCATGGAAATTAAAAAAAATCCTTGTTGGCAAAGTAGATAAGTTTTTAATTATTATTATTATTTCTTCCATATACTCTAGCAGGTAAAAATAATGAAAATTCTGAATCTATTCCTAAAATTTCTATAAAAAAAGAAAAATCAGTTCACTTATGAGATTTATAAGAAATTTAAAAATTGGTTTTAAAAGTGTATAATTTACAGCAGCATGATTTTATATAAATTTTGGCTTCAATTCTTTCTGTGATTTAATATCACATTTTAAAAATATTTATGAATGAATTTCCATGTAATTCAAATACATAAATAGTAAAAATTTCAGATTACAAAATAATAAAAGTACTTATAAATTTGTCTGTGATGTCTAAGGTTTAAGGCAGTCTTCCATGCCAGTCTCAAATATTAGATGATAAAATATTTATTTACATAGCTTGGTATAAGAGTTATGTTTTTATTAAACACATTGCTAATTTGTAGATTATAAATTATATAAATGTATATTGATATGAATATATTTTTTTCTTTCTTTCTTTCTTTCTTTTTTTTTGAGGCAGAGCCTCAAGCTGTCACCCTGGATAGAGTGCCATGGCATCACAGCTCACAGCAACCACCAATTCCTGGGCTCAAGTAAGTCTCCTGCCTCTGCCTCCCAAGTAGCTGGGACTACAGGCGCCCACCACAATGCCCAGCCATTTTTTATGGTTGCAGACATCATTGTTGTTTGGTGGGTTCGGACTGAATTCAAACGCGCCAGCTCAGGTGTACGTGGCTGGCACCTTAGCCCTTTGAGCCACAGGCGCTGAGCCATATTAATATATTTCTTTATAACTTCTTTGTAAAATAATTGTAATATAGCGAAAGCTGAAAAGTAGAAAAACTTTTTCTTTTCTTTCTTTCTTTTTTTTTTTTTTTTTTGAGACAGAGTTTCACTTTTTGCCCTCGGTAGAGTGATGTGGCGTCACAGCTCACAGTAACCTCCAGCTCTTGGGCTTAGGTGATTCTCTTGCCTCAGCCTCCCAAGTAGCTGGGACTATAGGCACCCGCCACAATACCTGACTATTTTTTGTTGCAGTTTGGCTGGGGCCGGGTTTGAACATGCTACCCTTGGTATATGGGGGCCAGTGTCCTACTCACTGAGCCACAGGCGTCACCCAGGAATAACTTTTCTAATATGATGTTTCAGAGTCCCTGTCTCAGTTTTATGTGACTACCTTTTATTTTTATTCTATGACTTTGTTTTTTCTGTAAAATTTAGCATGATAAAATATTATCTTTATGTAAGCTGTATGTTCTTTAGTTTTTCTTATTTATGAATTTAAATGAAGCTAGTTGTTACCATAATTCTCTAGAATGGAATTTTAATTTTCATTTCAAGTAGAAGTTATCTGTATATTTCTTTGCAGTAGAGCGTTGTAGCAAAATGCACATGTCCATTTCTGTCTTATGTTGACATAATTGATGTAAGCTTTGTGTTATCAAGAAAACTTAAGAATAGATTTAAACTGTGATGATTTAATATCTTAAGTCTTCAGATGAAAAGATTGTTTAGCTATTATCAAATAATTAGTAGTGAAAGAAATTGGGGTAGTTACTGTAGTATTGAATATACTCAGCTAACTATAATCTAATGGTAATGAGAAGACGTTTTTCTGTTGACCTCTTAGCACCAATCAGTATTTTTATTCTTATTTGGCTGTAGACTATATTTGTAAAACCAGTTTGCCAGGTAAAAGTGTCTGTCTATTATAGATCTATTACTGCAATTGGAAAAAACAAGTGAAAGTGTTGACTCTTGAACAAATAGGATACAGTCTGCAAACATATGGTCACACCTTGTTTTATTACACCCCACTTTATTACGCATCACAGATACTGTATTTTTTACAAGTTGAAGGTTTATAGCAAGCAAGTCTGTTGGGACTAGTTTTTTAACAGTGTATGCTGACTTCATTTCTCTGTGTCTCTGGTAATTTTCACAATATTTCAGACATTTTCATTATTATTATATCTGTTATGATGTATGACCAGTGATCTTTGATGTTATCATTATGATAGTTTTGGAGCTACAATTTCCCCAAGTCCCTCTATAGGGAGACTTTATGGGTGACTTTTGGGACACCTGTACAACAGACTCTTTAAGTGTTCAAGTGAAAGGAACAGTCGCACATCTTTCACTTTAAATCAAAAGTGAAAAATGATTAATTTTCATGAAGAAGACATATTGAAAACCACACTAGTCTGAAAACTAGGCCAATTGAGCTAGACATTTAGCCAAATTGTGAATGTAAAGGAGAAGTTCTTCAAGGAAATTAAAAGTGTCATACATTAAAGATAAGAAAGTGAAACAACCTCATTGCCAATATGGAAAAAGTTTCAGTGAGCTGGACACAAGATCCAACCATCCAGAACATTCCCTTAAACCAAAGCCTAATCTCTAATTCTCAATTCTGTGAAGGCAGAAAGATGTGAAGATCCTGTAGAAAAATTTGAAGCTAGAGGTGAAGATGCTGCAGAAAAATGTGAAGCTAGCTCATGAAATTCAAGGAAAGAAGTCATATGCATAGCTTAAAGGTACAAGGCGAAGCAGCAAGTGCTGATGGGGAATGCAGCAGGTTATTCTGAAGATGTAAGATCACTGATGAAAGAGGCAACTCTAAAACAACAGATTTGCAATGGACTTTAAACAGCTTTCTATTGGAACATGCCAGCTAGGATTTTAGTAGCCAGGGAGGAGAAGTCAATGCTTGGTTTCAAAGCCTCAGAGGCAAGACTGACTCTCTCTTGTTAGGGGCTAATGTAGCTGGTGACTTTAAGTTGAACCTCCAGTGTTCATTGACCATGCCAGAAACCTTAGGTCCCTTAAGAAATATGCTAAATCTACTCTTCCTGTACTCTATAAATGGAACAACAAAGTCTAGATGACAGCAGATTTGTTCAGAACATGGTTTACAGAATATTTTAAGCCTATTGTTGAGACCTACTGCTCAGAAAAAAAAGATTCCTTTCATCTTGTCTCCCTAGAGCTCTCTGACAGAGATGAATGAATGTTGTTTTCATGTCTGCTACCACAACATCACTCTATAGCTCATGGATCAAGGAGTAATCTTGACTGTCAGATCATTTTATTTAAATAGTACTTTTCACGAGGTTATTACTGCCATAGATAGTATTTCTTCTGATCAATCTAGGCAACATAACTTGGCAATCTTTGGAATGGATTCATCATTCTAGATGCCATTTAGAAAGAGGAATTTTTTTGCCAGGGTCCTGCCTGTGGATCTGGCGGTGTCTGACTAAAGAAATATAAAGTTAGAAATGACTAGAGATACAGAGACAAGACACTCAGAATAGAATTTTCCAAGGTGGGAGCACAGGGAACACCACCCATTTGTGGGATTCTGACGGTGGCCTCGAGTGTCAGCTCCACTCAGCTTTTATTGAAGGCTGTTTGCTCATTAGCCCAGAGGGTAAGCTAAGGAAGGGAACAAATACGCCAGCAGTTTCTCTGAGTCAGCATATCAGCTCCTATTGTTTCTGTAATCATTAACCTTAAGGGTCTGAGCTGCCTTGAGAAATATGGAACTTGAGCCTTGTGTGTGGGCAGCCTCCTGTCTGAGATCACACACAGATTCCTAGGAAGGTGTTAGTCTCTGCTAGTTCACAGAGTAAAATCCTGCAGAGTAAAACACCCCTGGCGTCAATCTCCGCTGAAGAATCAGTGGCAGAGTGGAATTTTCCTGTCATCACCACCACAGAGGGTCTTCTTCTGTGATAAGGGACATAAGCCCTCCTACCCGTATTTCAAGGCTCAAGCTGTTCCCTCCATATCTGCTCCAGCCAAATACAGATCTCCACAATGAGTATTTGCTTTGACTGTTAGCTGGGCAGGAACCAGCCTAGTCAATGTTTCTGGCTAGGCCTTGCACACAGCTTCCTCTGTGGCCATTATTCCTCGGAGTGTTTACAGACCCAGCAGGGGTGTTAGTAAGCTGCATTCCCCAGGCCAAGCAGGAAACTTGCTCAGGTAAGAAATTTAGCAGCAGCTTGTTTAAAGGTAAACTAGCTGACTTTCCTTTGTTCTGCCTCACTTAGCTTATTTTTTTATTTTCTCATTTTTCTGTGAGTATTTTCCCTTGCCAAGAATGGAGTCTTCAGTCCCCATTCTGCCTGCATTTCTTCTTATGAATGAGCAAAGAAAGTGTTTTCTTGGGATAGAATCTAGTCTTGGTAAAGATGCTGTGAACACTGTTGAAATGACAACAGATTTTGGCTATTACATAAAACTAGCTAATAAAGCAGTGTCAGGTTTTGAGAGAATTGACTCCAATTTTGAAAGAAATTCTACTGTGGGTAAAGTGCTATCAGTCACCATCACATGCTACAGAGAACTTTTTTGTGAAAGGAAAAAATCAGTTGATGTGGTATAGTTCATTGTTGTCTTATTTTATGAGATTGCCATAGCCATCCAGCCTTCAATAAGCACCACCCTGATCAGCCAGCAGCCATCAACATTCAGGCAAGACCCTCTACCAGCGAAAGATTAGAACTTGCCTTAGGCTCTGGTGATTGTTATCATTTTTTAGTAACTAATAGTTGATTTATTTGGGATCTTAATTATATCTGTAAAATGTCTTTTGTTATGTAACATAATCACAGGAGTGAAATTTAATATATGCCTCGTCCTGCTTACACTAAGGAGTGGGGATTATGCAAGGTATTCACATGAGGAGATGGAATTTGGGGGGCTGTGTTAGACTCTGCCCATTGCTGCTGGGGTGGGTCTCCCTTCATACTTACCTTTTTCAAATATTCTAAGTACTTTTATTCTAAGTACATTTATTCCTTAAAGTAAAGTTTGTGGGGGAAAAGCAACAAAGCACTCTATAATTGTTTCAAGTTTTGTGTACATTTGAAAACTGTCATAATATGATATGGTGAAACAGGTAATCAGAACAAACCGGAGGCCAGCAGCTACTCAAGTAACACAGCTGTGCCAGCTAGCCCCTAGATAATAAGTAACCAAGCATCAATCCTTGGGATTTTATTTATAATTTCTTTAAATTCATAAACTGAGTAAAAATAAATGGATATTTTAAATATGTTTAGTTTTCATATATCTTGCACATTTTTAGAAATTAATTTTCATTATATCCTACTTTTGATGCTGTTAAGATAAAATTGTTTTTATCATGCTTTCTGGCTGGTCCTTGATGATATATATGGAAACTATTAAATACTACATATATTTTTAATACATAGTTCTATTAGATGAATATCTAGGGTTGTATCTAGGAGTCGGTCATTTGAAAAAATGAATTTTGTTTTTAAGTGCTATGTTTCTGACTTTAGGTTCATATTTTATTGCGTTTGGTTAGAACTTCTAAATCTTTTAGATCTAGCATTATATCATTCTGATGACTACAGTTTCTGATTTCTTTTTCTTTTTTTTTGTGACTGCACCAAGGTTTCATCATTAAGTATCATGTATGCTGTTTGTTGAAATGCTGTTCCTTATCATGTAGAAGAATTTTTAAAAATCACATTGAAGTGATATGTATCATTAATAAATATTGAATTTTTATTCATTGCATTTAATTTTTATTGACTGCTTTTTTGCTATCAGATTATTTACTGATATCCTTCTTGAATTTATTGGTTGTTATTTAAAATTTTTGCAGTAGCAAATACTTCTTATATTCTTTGATGTCTGTTTACTTAAAATAATATTTAAGAAAGGCATAATTTCATTTAGAAGTGATTTGGAACTACAAGTTCAGGAAATTTGTTTTAAATGAATCGGGTCAGGTTTCTATGAGTAAATTTCTTAAGAAATTTGGATTTGTTTAGTCATCTTCATTAAAGTATAGTTCATATACAATAAATACCCGTTTTATTGGTATACTTCGATGAGTTTTAAGAAATATGTACAGTTTGTAAACCATCACCACAAAACATATTGTGGAATATTTATATCTGCTATTGCCATGATTGTGCTTTTTCTGGAAATAATTTAGAATTTTTGATGTAAGACAACATTACTTATATTGTGTAATTTTGTATGTAGCTTTTGATCAAAGTCTTTACCTATTGACTTATTCATGCCTAAGAATGGAGGAAAGGTATTAGTTTTGTTTTGTTTTGATTTTGATGCTGTCCATTTAAGTTTGTATGTTTTATGAAAAGTCTTAGGGTCATTAAAAAATCAAGGAATATGGATAAATACACAAATCACAAAGAAGACTGTAGTATATATATGTATAGAATATATGTTATGTTATACTTGATTTAATTATGAAAGTTGTACTGAATTAACTTTTTTGCCAGCTATGACAACAAAATATTTTTAGTATCTGTTTTTGTTGGCATTTGAATGGGAATCAACTAACACATCTAATGTGAACCTTTGTGCTTAAAGTTCTAGTCTGGTAAGTTTTACATTTTTTTTATGCAATCATGGAAAAAAAAATATGTTTCCGTTTGAAGCAGTTGTCAAACAAGCTTCTTTCATCAACAGTCAGACACAGGGCAGCTGAATAAGGCTGTTTAGTCTAGAGTAAATGCTCACGAGATTACATGGTCACTGAGGAAATGTAATTATGCAGTTGTCCCAGAATAGTTTTTTATAGTGAAGACTTTAAGAGTATTAAATTATAATATTAATTAAAACATATAAATGATTGGTATTCTAAAGTTAATCTGAGAATGGAAGCAGCAGTAAATACATTAAATTATGATAAAATATAGTTTTAATTCATATTTTTATAGGACTTTAAAAAAGCAAGTTCAGTTTATTATTGGAATTTCGTTATTTGTCCCACATCACTGTAGACTGCAGTCCCAGAATATAGTTGTCTCCATTGGAAAATGAAACCCAATAGTATTTAGCTCAGGCTAACTGAGAAAATAATTGTCTTTTCTAGCAGTTCCTTTATTTTTGCAATTCATTCAGTTATTACACAAGCAATGGTTATGAGGCACCTATGGTCTGCCAGTTACTTTTCCAGCGCTCAGAGAATAGTGGTAAGCAAAATGGAAAAGAAAATGCCTATTATCATCAAGTTACATTCTATTGGAATAAAACTAACAACAAAAATACATCATTGAATATTTTATTAACCAAGCTATTTTATTAACCAAGGTTTTCCAGAGAAAACAGAACTAGTAGGATATACAGAGATACATAAGAGGAGCTTTATTTTGGGAACTGGCACATACGATTCTGGAGGCCCAAAAGTCTCATGATAACAGTCTGCAAGCTGGTGAACTAGGAAAGCTGGTGGTGTAACTCAGTCTGAGTTTAAAGATCTGAAAACTAGCGGGGCCAACGATGTAATTCAGGGTTTGAGGATGGAGGCCTGAGAATAGGGATTGGAGGGCTGGGTGAAAGACCCAGAATCTGAAGGCCTCAGAACCTGGAATTAGGTTATCCAAAGGCAGGAGAACATGAATGTCTCAGCTTCAGAAGAGAGAATGAATTTACCCTTTCTTCACCTCTTTATTCTTTTCATGTCCTCAACTGAACTGGATGATACCCATTTACATTGATGAGAGTGGATCTTCTTTACTCAGACCGCTGATTTAGATGCTGGTCTCTTCTGGAAACATCCCATAAACACCCTCAGACATAATGTATTACCAGCAATGTGGGCATTCTTGTCAAGTTGACACACAAAATTAACCCTCATAGATGATGATCAGGACTTTCAAGACAAATATAGGATGAAGGATAAAGAGTATAGTGATTGGAGTATGATGCCATTTTTTAGATAGGGAGTTAGTGATGGAACTCCTTATAAGATGGTATTTTAGCAGGGACATGGATTAGGCAAAGAATGAATCATGTGATGTCCCAGAATCACAAAAACTGTAAGTGTAAAGGCTCTAAGATGGGCATGTGTGTGAGGAGAAGGAGGAAGGAGCCTTTATGTGAGGCTGCTGCTAGCATGGGTGGTTGATATAGAGCATTTTAGACTGTGGGTAAGACCTGGGCATTTATGTTCAAGGAGATGAGAAATCACTGGAAAATTTTGAACAGAAATGTACCAGTATATGACTTAACATCTAGAGGAGGTGGCAGGAGGCAAGGGTGAGTGCAAGAAAACTTATAGTTGTCCTAATTAAAATTATAGTGACTTGTCCTATTATGGTAGCAGTATAGTTGGTGAGAAGGCAGTTACATTGCGTATATAATTTTCATAGCACAAACAAATTTTAGATGAATTGGTTATAGGAAATATGAAAAAGGATGATGACTAAGATTTTTATATGAGATACTACTTGCTACGTGGGTTTTATCTAAACAACAAAGCTGCAAGCAATAGGGGTTGTATTATCTGAAAAGATTTTTTTAAAATAATAAAACCAATTAAAAATCCATCTTTAAAAATGAACATGTACTAACAATTCTAAACAATGTTGTAATGTTTGTTTTCAAATACTTATTTCTGTAAAAATCTTTTGTTGGTCCAAGTTCAATTGTTGTGTTTACTTTTGAATTGAATTGAATTATGTATGCTTCCATTTAGCAAGTCTTCATTTCTTGTTCTTTAACCACATCTTACTATACCCAGAAGTTAATTCAGAAAACTCTGTTTTAGAGTCAGCCCAGCCTCTCCTCTCCACCCCCAACACCCAAAAGCACAGAGCTCATCTACTTAAGAGTAGATCTGTAAAGGTTTGGAATTCTTCAAAGTTCTTTCTGGCAAAATTTCTATTTCTGATTCTCCTGTGGTCCTACATATTCCTGAGTTTAAATAGTTTGTGTTTAAAGTGTTTTAACTGTGGGGACAGTGAAATGTTGCTAGAATCAGCACTAAAGAAACAAAGGTTTGAATGATATTGGCATTTCTGGAATTTATTGTGAAAAACAAACTTTATTATACTTTGCTGAACTCATCCTAAACAGTAAGGTATTTCCTAGTTACTTGGATATCTGTTTCTCCATGAAAGAAACTTTTGAAATTAGAAGTAACAAAAAGTGTCCTTCAATCAACTATGAGCAAAAATAAATTGACGAATCTGACTATGACATCTATTGAACATTATATGCCAAAGATCAACTTAATTAACTCATTGACAAATTTGTGAAGTCAAACTCAAAACATAAATTATAATGTGACAGTCCATATGTGCTTATAAATGTTGCCCTGTTTTCAGAAAGCAAATTTATATAATAGGTATTTTAATCTGTTACTTTTTTCCTTCTTTCATGATATAAATTTTATTTTATTTTAACATTAAAAATTTTTTATTTGCACGATTTTATGTATAAATTACTGTAAAAGAAAAATCTATCTGTGCTTTTCTGCATTGTTATTTTTAGTATAATGTTTTTTATTTTTTATTTTTTGAGATAGAGTCTTGCTTTGTTGCTTGGGCTAGAATGCAGTGGTCATTACTGCAGCCTCAGACACTTGAGTTCACACACTCCATCTGCCTCCATCTCCTGAATAGCGAGGACTACAGGGGTCACTACCACGCCCGGCTGCTCTCTCTGTTCTTGTAGAAACAAGACCTCTCTTGTGTTACTCAGGTTTGTCTTGAACTCCTGGCCTCAAGCAGTCCTCCCATGTTGGCCTCCCTGAGTGCTGAGATTACAGGCATGAGCCACCACACCCAGCCCAATTTCATGGTTGTCACAGAAAATAAGTTCATAAGGGAAGCAGATATGGTCTGCTTTCACTATCTGGCATGCTAAGTATGCAGTTGCCTTTCAGAGTTAGCTCTGAAGATGACGTCTATGTTGTAGGTAGCTCCTGTGTTGACTGAACTAGTTTCTAAATTTAGTCACATGTGGTGTCTGACAGTTAAGTTCATGAACTCATCCTAGAAAAGTGTACATACCTCATTGCTGAATATCCCTACAGTCACCTTCGAAGTGCTCCCCTTGGGAAGCAATGGACCAACGCCTGCCTCTAGTCCAGCTTTCAAAGCTATTGTGCAACTCTTTTTCTGAAATGGCCACCAAAGCCTCTATCGCATTACCCTCAATGTCCTGAATGTCATCAAAATGTCTTGCTTTTAGTATTTGCTTTATGGGTAAAGAAAAATGTCACTGGGGGCCAGATCAGTGTTGGCTGGCTAACCACTCCCTCACAGACCGTGTGCCATATGAGCTGGTGAACCGTCATAACACAAGAGCCATGAGCTGTTGGCCAAGATTTTTAGTGAATATTTTACTGTTTCTCTGTTGATGTTTACTTGGTCTGCTATGCTTCTCACAGTCAGCCAATGATTTTGATGCACGATTTGACAAATTTTTACAATATTTACATCAGTTCTGCTTGTTACTGGCTGTTCTGACCTCTCTTCATCAGCAACCCTTTGTTTTCCCTCAGAAAACTACCATTTTCTTCATGACTTCATAAACTTGGAATGACGTGTCTCTGATTTCACTTCCACTCTTGCCAAGTTTAATAAGAAATTTATGGTCATTTTGATCTGCTGGAGGTATTACCATGAGCAAAGCTCACCCTCCCGAACTGAAAAAATTTATGGACAAGAAGTTATCGTTGAAATTAAATGGTGGCAGACATGTCCAAGGAATATTGCGGGGGTTTGATCCCTTTATGAATCTTGTGATAGATGAATGTGTGGAGATGGCAACTAGTGGGCAATAAAACAATATTGG